>JBBBDQ010029466.1:0-217500 GCA_037127315.1 Ascarosepion bandense
ATTATTATTATTATTAATTAGTTTGGGATTTGTTTTACAAAACTGAATACAAATATCAAAATGTTATTCTTATCATCCATATTAATTATTAATTATTTTGGGAATTTTCTATATTTAAAATTTATAATTAATGCTGAAGCACAGGTTGCTTAAGGATAAACATGGAAAACATAATTGTCAAGCCAAATTTGAATCACAGCTGACTTTTCCTTCATATGAATGCTCTTAAGGGAGGCATGAATCCGCTTTTACCCTTATGTCTAATCAGATATTATTCACTGATGTTGATATTAGGATATCAAGTACAAAATACTGTAATATAACAATCTGGCCCCACCCGAGGAAGTGATGCAAGCGATGGTGTTTCCCGTCGGTGGAGGGGTCGGCGAGCGGCAGGGCGGGTGTTTGTGAAATACATCCTGTCGAGGCCGGAGCGGATGTCGTTTGACCTTATTTCCGACAGCGGCGGAAATGACTACGGAGGCAAGCAGAACAGGTGTATCTGGGAATTACATGGGCGTTGCGTGGGCGAGGCAGGACCGGAAGGAAAGTCCCGGTTCTAGAAGACTATATAAAGACCTCGACACATGGATTCGCCAGCAGAGAACGGCCAGTGGAAGCAGAGAAACACCACAGGCAAGACTACACTCCCGTCAACCCATTCTATGTGCGCTCTCACCCTTCCGTTCTCTATTCCACACGGTTCGTCGTCACTAATAAAAATATAACCTTATATTTTTATATATGCGTGTTTGTTGTTTGTCGTCGTACGACGATATATAACATACGCAAATTGGTGCCCAGTGACTTGCTGTTTTAAGACAACAACAACAACAAAACAGATAGATACGAGCTTGGTTACCACGGCGACAATTGAAATTCAACGGAATTAAAACTACCAGATAGAAGACGAAAATAGAAAGCAACCGGACGACATCAACGAAAGGTAGGTGACTTTTGATTCGATCTTGTGTGTGTTCTGCTCTTGTTCATAAGTTTATAATAAGTCTAATAAAAAATAAAAAAATAATAAAAAAATGGAACAGCATACTTTTGCCGATTTTGTTCAAGGTCTGACCCTAGAATTGAGAAATGTGGCTTGTTCGGTGTCGAACACTTTAAGGGGAGAATCTTTTTTAAAAAATATACAGCCATTAGCATGCAAAAAGATGGTGGTTATAGTGCTTGGTTGGAGGATATGGAGACGTATTTTAAAGTTGTGCGCGTGGCAGAAGAAGACAAGTGTCAGGCAGCTCTTCTCACAACAAGGGGAGCTGTTGGACACTATGTATATAGACTAATCTCTAATAACCCACAACTCACATGGAAGGAGTTCAAAACTTCTTTAAAGGAATATTACGGATTGGTTTTAGACCCCGACGCACGGTTAGTCGAATTAGTGAACATTAAGCAGGGTAGAACGGAGGGGGTGCAGGACTACATGCAGAGAGTAGTACGCCTAGCGGAGAGCGCATATGTTGGGGTTGACGAGAGGAATGAAGTTGTGATAAAACAAGTTCTAGGATTTTTCATAAAAGGTCTAAGGGATCGGGAAATAAAGATGGCAGTTATGAAGGATGAGCCACAAACACTAGAGGCTGCCTATCAGAAAGCGTTATCTGAGTTGAGATGGAAAATTCGACTCGATGCAAACTCTGAATACGAAGAGGAGCCTATGGAAATTTGCCACTCTCGGAGACGGGTACCGATAGAAGCCGTAAGCCCCGCTGAATCTAATACTAATAATAATAGGAATAAGAACAATAGAAAAGTTGGTAATAGGGGAACTAAATACAAGACTCGTGAGCGGGAGAGGAACGGGAGCGTTGTTAGGTGTTGGAATTGTGGGAAAGAAAGCCACATAGCGAAATTTTGTAGACGCGCCCCGGGAAACGGCAGAGGTCCGTTCGTGCGACGCCCAACGAACGGAACAAGACGGTACCAACGCACATAGTTGGTAATATGGGCGCGCCAAATTCCATCTTTATTAGAATAGAACGTAGACCTTATAGGGCATTGGTAGATACGGGAGCAGAGGTATCGGTTATAAGCTGTAGGGTATTTAAAAAATTGCGACTGGGACTTGAACTGCAAAAGAGGGACATTAAACTTCGAACTGCGAATGGATCCCCGTTATACGTTGAAGGCCTTTGTCGTCTACAGGTCCAGATAGGAAGTAAGTCCATACCCCATGATTTTTTAGTCGTGAAAAATCTCAATAGAAACGTTATACTTGGCCGAGATTGGCTGATGCAGAACGGGGTGAGACTGTATTTCGATTTGGGGGCATTGAAGATTGGTGAAGAATAAGTGGCATTAGAGGAGAATGTTCATATTTCCTCTATTGTTAGGTTAGCTCAAAAAGTAACATTAAGACCTCAACACCTGCATGCTTGTCTGGGATTAACCAGGCTGAGAAATGGACGTGGCAAAGAATATGAAATCGAACAGCTGAGTTGTGGATATGTTAGCAACTTATGTGGTATATCAGTAGCCAACGCAGTTGTAAAAATGCCAAAGTCTCGTAAGTTTCAGTTGCTGATAATGAATAACACTAACCAGACAATCACTTTGAGACGGGAGTGTCCGCTGGCTAAATTGGAAAGGGAAGGTAATATTACTGAAATTACTATGCCCGATAAACAAAATAATAAAAGTCCTGATGTAGATTTGGAACAGGTACATGTACCGGAGGAATTCAAGCCTGAAATTAACAAATTGCTAAAAAGTAATAGGGACATGTTCGTTAGTGACGACAAGAACCTGGGCAGAACCGATACTGTGGAGATGCGTATCGATACTGGAACGCATGAGCCCATAAGAAAACGCCCATATCGCACACCCCTCAAACAAAGAAAGACAATGGATTCAGCAATCGACGAAATGATGCAGGCAGGTGTAATTGAGAGATCCAATAGCCCGTGGGGTTTTCCAGTAGTTTTAGTAGAGAAGAAAGATGGTGGTAAGAGATTTTGTGTAGACTTTAGAGCACTTAATAAGATTACAAAGAAATATGCTCGACCTCTTCCTGTCATCGATGATATACTGGCATCACTTGGTTCGGCAAGGTACTTTTCGAAGCTTGATTTAAAATCAGGGTACTGGCAAGTTAAGCTTCATGATGATGACAAAGAAAAAAGTGCATTCACCTGCCACAAGGGTCTGTTTCATTTTAATGTTATGCCATTTGGACTTGCAAACGCACCCGGCATCTTCCAGGAATTAATGTCAGTTGTTTTACAGGGACAGGAAGATTTTGCTCTGGCATATTTAGATGATATTCTGATATTTTCAAATACGGTGGAAGATCATTTAAGACATATAGACACAGTCTTGAGTAGTCTACGTAAGCACAACCTTAAACTGAAGCCAGCTAAGTGTGAGTTCTTTAAGAAAGAGACCCAATACCTGGGGTTCAAGATAAGTGAAGAGGGAATACAACCAGACCTCAATAAAGTCAAGGCTATAAAGTCAGTTTCTACTCCAACCACTGTTAGGCAAGTAAGAGCTTTTATCGGGAT
Organism: Ascarosepion bandense; assembly: GCA_037127315.1. Taxonomy (NCBI): domain Eukaryota; kingdom Metazoa; phylum Mollusca; class Cephalopoda; order Sepiida; family Sepiidae; genus Ascarosepion; species Ascarosepion bandense. The sequence continues at coordinate 3,522 of JBBBDQ010029466.1, forward strand.
GACCTCATACTATCGCCGCTTTATTAGAAATTTCTCTGATATAGCCGAACCGCTGGTCAATTTGACAAGGAAATATGCACGATTCCAATGGGACGATGCTTGCCAAACCGCTTTCGATACACTAAAAACGAAGCTCGCGGAGATGATAACACTAGCCTATCCCAACCCAAATAAGGCGTATAGGTTATATACTGACGCATCCGATCAATCGATTGGCGCATGCCTATCCCAGGTGGTGTACGATAAGGAAAATAGGAAGGATGTAGAAAAACCAATTTATTTATTGTCCCATAAATTAAGTGACACACAAACGAGGTGGTCAACTATAGAGAAAGAGGCTTATGCCATACACTATGCTCTTCAAAAACTGAATCACTACCTGCATGGCGCAACATTCACAATATACACTGATCATAGGCCCCTGGAGCACTTACTTAACTCGCCCATACAAAATAAGAAGATACAGACTTGGGCTCTGAGCATGTCTGGCTACAATTGCAGCATACAGTATCTTAAGGGTAAGGATAATGTTTGCGCGGATCTCTTATCACGCGCTGTTGATGTGAACGAAGACCATATTGCTTCTCCAGTAGATATAGATGATAGAAATTACTTGGTTAGTGTTATAAACTCCAACCTAATGGAGCCGGAAGAATTAGCAGCCCATAAAAATGTCGGAAATTCATCAGAGGCACCCGAACGGCCCACATTGAAAGGAATAGACATAATCAGGGAGCAAGAATCAGACAAAAACATCTTAGACCTGAAGATTAGATTACGAAATGGTAGGGCTACCAAAGCAGAACAGAAGAGATATATAGTAATGGATGAGGTGGTGTACTATTTGTCTCAACCTGATGATGAACCCCTCATCAGGCTGTATGTACCATCTCACCTTAGAAAAAGGGTGCTAGTTCAATACCATGATGACAGTGGCCATATGGGGGTGGATAAGACATTCCACTCAATAAAACAAAAGTATTTCTGGCCTTGTTTACTTAGAGAAATAAATGATTTCGTAGGTAAATGTATCCCGTGTCAGACAAGAAACCTAAAGAAGCAGCAACCCCCCATACAGGAATGTGACTTCCCTCCTTTTCCTTTCGCAAAGGTTGCTTTAGATGTCTCAGGACCCTACCCAAAGACCCATTCAGGTAACCAATACATAGTTACATTCATAGATATGTACAGTGGTTGGCCGGAGGCATTTGCGGTTCCTAACAAGAAGGCAGAAACAGTGGTGCATCTCTTAGTTGACGAAATTTTCCCCAGATTTGGGACACTACTTCAGCTTTTAACTGATAATGGGCCAGAAAATGTCAACAGGGTAATGAAAAAGACATTAGAAGACCTAAATATACACCATGTGACAACTTCTTTTTATCACCCCCAGAGCAACGGTAAGGTTGAGAGGTTTCACAGAACAATGCATGATGTTCTAGCAAAAAAAATCGGCAACAACGAACAGTCGTGGGATATTTACATTAACCAAATGTTGGCGGCTATCCGGTTTCATGTGAGCGAAACCACTAAGTTTTCACCGTATTACTTGCTCTACAACAGGGATGTTATTTTGCCCTTGGACAATATACTGAGGCCTCGTCGCATATATTATGGTGATGAGCATCACCAAATTGCACTACAGGAAATGCATCGTAGCTTCACTTTAGTTAGGAATAATATAAGAAAAGCGAGGAGAGCCGCGATAGATAAGTCGCGTGGTAAGACGAAAAATACAACTTTTGAGGTTGGTGATTTGGTGTACTATAAGAATCACCAAAAGAAAGGGAAGTTAGATGAGCGCTGGCGGCCATATTATGTGATCGTTGAAAAGACTGGCCCGGTCTCTTATAGAATTAGAGATCAGTTAACCGGCTCAGTCATTAAGACGCATGCTGAGCATCTTCGGGCAGCGTCCATTGATGAATGGAAAATCCCTACTTCCGATAGGCCGTTACGAAAGATTGTATTGGCTGCTCCAGTAGAATCCAGTGATTCGGATGACGAATCCGGAGCGGAACAGACCGACTTTCCAGTGCACAAAAATCGACACCAACGTGTGGAATCAGACGATGAGTCTGATGTTCCATTAATGGAGCGTCGCATCATGACGCGACGTAAAATGGCGAATAAAAACGTGTCAACTATTGATAATGATGATAGAATCGGTGGTATAAATAATGTTTCATCCACGTTCGAGGATGATTGCTCAAAGTGCGAAACGTCTGGATCTACTCATGTAGATCAGGGTTTTTCTAGGGAATCACCTAGCAGCGAAGATGTCCAAATGAGGCAAACGTCTGTTGGGGCGAAAAGCACGGATAGACCTGCAGATTCCACAGTTGATCGGAACAAAAAGAAAGAACAACTGAAGTCTTGTAGACTTATTGGCTGATATGCTATAGGATTGGGAAAGAAAGCAGTGGGAGGATTAACGATAGTTTAAGTGAAATAGTTAGGTCACCTTCCTTATAGCAAAACATGCGGAAGATACAAACTAAGGAATTACGAGTCACGGGTCCATTTTTTTAGACTAAATTAAGATAGATGAAACCTCTAATCCTCCACAAGTAAATTGCATGCGGATTAACGTTGGAATCAGGGTAATTTTCTTCGTTTTCTATTGAACATTTCTCGGTCAGACTATGAATGATATGTACTGCAGATAATGGCCATTTTTCTGTGTTCAAACATAGTATGTTTGAAATTAAATTAAATTAAATGAAGTTACATGTGTAACAATAAACTCGAGCGGAAACACGCATGGTGTTGGTCAAAGGTCATTTACTCGATGTCAGTTTAGAAACTGGGGCGCGGTTACCGCCTATGATCATATGGTCGTGCATCGAGGCGTCTACGCGTATGGACAGAGTCGAGAAAGGAAACGAACATTGAAAGTTACAGAAACTTAAAAAAAAAAAAAGAACAATGAAACATCGAGCTGGGAGAACATTATCCTCTGTATAAGTCCCAAGTAATTCTATCATCACTTTTGTGGCAGTCCCACTCATTTTGGCTTCCAACACTGCATCATGAAGCATACGCAAGAGATTCTGTGTTTTTTGTACAGGAAAATTCCACAATGGACACGAACATTGTTGGGTTGCCGATGTAGGCTCCCCTATATATATTTTTTTTGTTTTGTTTGTTTCGGCGTGCACATGTTTTGTACAATTGTCGGGCTTGTGTGGCATGGGGGGTGTGTGAGGGTGTTGCGCTTAAAATGTTCTTAGGTGAATATTTTGGAAAATGGGAGGGCGAGGAGTGTAATATAACAATCTGGCCCCACCCGAGGAAGTGATGCAAGCGATGGTGTTTCCCGTCGGTGAAGGGGTCGGCGAGCGGCAGGGCGGGTGTTTGTGAAATACATCCTGTCGAGGCCGGAGCGGATGTCGTTTGACCTTATTTCCGACAGCGGCGGAAATGACTACGGAGGCAAACAGAACAGGTGTCTCTGGGAATTACGTGGGCGTTGCGTGGGCGAGGCAGGACCGGAAGGAAAGTCCCGGTTCTAGAAGACTATATAAAGACCTCGACACATGGATTCGCCAGCAGAGAACGGCCAGTGGAAGCAGAGAAACACCACAGGCAAGACTACACTCCCGTCAACCCATTCTATGTGCGCTCTCACTCTCCTGTTCTCTATTCCACACGGTTCGTCGTCATTAATAAAAATATAACCTTATATTTTTATATATGCGTGTTTGTTGTTTTGTCGTCGTACGGCGATATATAACAATACTACTGAACATAGAGAGTGGATAGAAGAGGGTTTGATACATTCACACCCACGCACACACACACATATGGTCATTCAGCGTTCACGTGATAACTTAGTTCCCTCGTAAACGAATGCCAATAAAAGCGGGGAACGTCACGTGGTACGCTAGTTAGGATTTTGTCCCGGGCAAGAGCAGACATGTTTCCTTAACTCACACAAACACACGCGCACTAATTGCGGGTAGGAATTAGTGGCGCAAATTTTTATTTCTCACCAGCATGCACACACACAACACTAAAAAACTCCAATTGGAAACAGACATTGACACTATGCACATTAACTTTCATTCAAACTGGACTTTACATAAAATAACTTTCTACCGAATATTTTACGTTTCTGTCCAGACAAAGGGAAAGAATTTTTCTTTCCTTACTTTTATGCATGCTCTCAACCCTATGTAACCTTTGTTAATATATTGTTTTTCTGGTTACTTTCGCCTTTTCGTCTTTCTTATTGCCTGTTTTATTTCATGACCCCAGTTACGCCGAGTCGACTCGTAAACCTAAATTAGTAAAGGGATGTCATCGCCTTCTACAACTTAATTGTGAGTCATAAACGTTAAATTTTCTTTATATCTATTAAGATAAAATTCATGACGAAACATAGTTCAGTGCCATGGGTGGTTACTGATGAATAAAAAAATAATAATCCACTGAACAATTTAGTTTTAAATATTTGTTCTTCAGATCTTTTGTGAAATCTTCCCATTTTTAAATGGGATACAAGATTAATATTAAAAATATTAATAAAATATTAATACTACCTACATTACTACATAAAGCTTTAACTATTTTAAGAGGTCAAAGGTGTAGACGAGTAATAATTCTCAAAACAGTAGGTCTTTCTTTTCTATACCTTCTCTGCATTCCCTTCATATGTTTTCTCGTTTTCTTGAGGTTTTGTTTACTTACCGTTTTTTAAAGACATTCTTTCTAATTTCTTCTCGGGCTTGTCATTTTAAATTCTGTCGTCCAGTAGAACACAGGCGTCGGTCTTGTTACTGACACCTATGAAAATAGATTAAAAATACAAGAATTTAACATATTTTAAGGCCAGCTGAATTAATAGTTGATGTAAAAAATGTACACAATAACTATAACGAAAACAAACTAAGCTCTCTACGATAATAAAGACAGTTGCACACACACACACACACACACACACACACACACATATATATATGTATATATATATATATATAGGAAAAACTACTAAAAAGTTGTAAGTTTAAAAATAAATTTTTTGAGAGTATTTATTTATTTATATATATATATATATATATATATATATATATATATATTTCATATCTCAGACAGGCCCCATGGTATATATACCTGGTATATATATATATATATAATAGAAATAAATAAATACTGTCAAAAAAATACATTTTTAAGCTTACAACTTTTTAGTAGTTTTTCTTATACATATTAAGACAGTATACATAGATGATCATTATGCTATATATATATATATATATATATATATATATATATATATCCCTTCTGTTACGCTCACGAAGAAAAACAATAGCGAGGCAGCGTCGGCTCAGTCTATTGAAGTGACAATAGTGAGGCAGCGTCAGCGCAGTTCATTCTCTTTACTACCAGTTAATAAACTTCACTACCAGTTATGAATGATCTTGCCGCGTGTTTCCTCTCTAACAGCGCCTTATTATTTTATTTCTTTGCAGTAATTATGTCATCAAGTAGTGAATATATATATATATATATATATATATATATATATATATATATATATCCGAGTGAATAAGGAATGAAGAAAAATTTACGACGGCCAAAATATTAATTTAAAACAGTGCTCGATATATAATATAGAGCTGTGAATATTTATTATAAATTATATTTTAGAACATGGACAAACTTTTTTTTATCCACTACAAAGTGTACATTTTGTTTCGATATTGAAATTACAATGTGTCATCAGGTGGTGTCTAACCTGATGAGACATTGTAATTTCAGTGGTGAAACAAAATGTACAATTTGTAGTGGATAAAAAATTTCTGCATGTTCTAATATATATATATATATATATATATATATATATATATATATATATCATAGTGATGATCCACGTATACTGTCTTAATATGTATAGGAAAGAATATTAAAACGTTTTGAGTTTAAAAATGTGTGTGTTTTTTTTTACAATATTTGTTTATTTCTACTATTATATTTTATATTTCAGACTGCCCTCGGTCCTTCATCAGAAACAAATGATTTTAAAATTTGAATTAGTAACGTATTTCGCGAGATTTCGCGAGAGTGTCTGTGAAGAGTTTGTTTACATCACGTGACGCGTTTGTTTACACCTCGTGACGCGTTTGTAGAGAGAGTTTTTGTTTTTACATCAAGTGACGTTGAAAGCGACAGATTTTTTTAAAATTATCTTTGTAGACGTAAACCTATCTTTAATAATGCTTGTAAATTTGTTTTAGATAAAAAATGTTTTTAAAATGTATATAAAAAAGTTTAAAACATTTTTTAAAATGTATCTAAAAAAGTTTAGTTATTGAAGTATTTGTAAAGATTCAAAGCACCTAAATCCCTATTTAACCCTCGTCTGTATGTATTTAATTTTAAAATCCAGTATTTTTCTTTCTTTCTGCGTGTGTATGTAGAACTAAAATTGGAGTCTATTAGTAAACATTTGCAATTTTCTAAGGTGTGACCCGGTTGATTGAAATGTACTTCTACTGAGGAATATTGATTATTTTGGCGTATATTAAGTTTGTGATTATTGAAGCGAAATCTAAAACTATTACCGGATTCGCCAATATATCCACTATTGAGACATATTGAACAGAAGAGGAAGTATATGATGTTTTCGCTGTCACAAGTGAGGCGTGGTGGGTGCAATTTGATTTTGGTGTTGGGTACAGAGAATATTGTGTCGTTTACCAAATGTTTACAAATTAGGCACTTGGGTTTCTGATATTTTAAATTCCCTGATAGGTTTGTGTTTTTTTAGATATTTGTTAGAAGTAAGGACAGTTGATAGGTTGGGTGTTTGTTTCATTGCATTTATGGGTGGTTTATCAAAAATGTCTGATTTTTTGTTTGATTGGAGGTTCTTATAATCATTTTTTAAATTTTTGATAAGTGTGTGTGAATGTTGATTGTGGTTAAAAACCATGGGAATTCGGTTGTTGTTTTTTCTTTTCTTGTATGTGAGAAGTGTGTTACGATTTATGTGGATGGTTTTATTTCGTGCTTCTTTTTTTATTTTTATTAGGTATTTACATTTTAGAAATTGCTTTGTTAGGTTGTTAATGTTGTTTAGAAAATCTGGATGGTCTGAGCATATGCGTTTGATTCTTAGAAATGAGCTGTATACGATAGATTTTTTTAAGTTAAGGGGATGACAATTGTTTAAGTGTAGGAATTTATGTTGGTTTGTGGATTTGTTGTATAGACTGGTGGAAAGTGTATGTTTGTTTAATTTTATCATGACGTCTTTGAGTACTCCATGGTAAATTTAATTGTATTATGAAGTTGTTGCAGAAAGTAAAAATGTTTTTTAATTTTTCTACTCCATGAGTCCATACTAAGAAAATGTCATCAATGTATCTAAAATAATGTGATGGTTTGTATTGTGAATTGTCTAGTATCTTTCTTTCTAGAATCTGCATAAAGATATTGGCATAACTAGGTGCCATTTTCGTGCTCATGATCTGTAAATAGTGTTTGTTGTTAAATTTAAAATTATTGTGTGTTAAGATGCGTCACGCGTCACGTGATGTAAACAAACGCGTCACGTGATGTAAACAGACGCTCTCGCGAAATCTCGCGAAATACGTTACTAATTCAAATTTTAAAATCATTTGTTTCTGATGAAGGACCGAGGGCGATCTGAAATATAAAATATATTAGTAGAAATAAACAAATACTGTCAAAAAACACATTTTTAAACTCAAAACGTTTTAATATTCTTTCCTCTCTCTCTCTCTCTATATATATATATATACCCATTCATTTTTTTATGAATTTTATCTGAGGAGCGGTCTATAAGAGCCCCGAAATATAATATTACTAATGGGTTTATAAAAACATCCAACTTATGTTCTTTATTATAATACACTGTTAAATCTTAACATTGAGTTCTCATTGGGTTTAATCTCCTGTGGAATTTACCTTACCAAGTACCAAAGATTCTACTTTATGTCAGGCTCAATGGTTAAGGTTACTTAGTACATTTTTATGTCTTAATGTAAGATATTCATTAGTAGGTATATCAATATATATGTTGCTGTCATTTTAGATGGCGTATCAATATAAATATTTTGCGGTCATTTTTAACGGTAGTGACCCATTCGTAAAAGAATAAACTCTTCAAATAGTGACATCACTGGCCAGCGCCAAGGTTTCAATTATCAGCACCCATTAAAGTCATAGGCACTAAATGCATTGAAGATTAACATATTATGTGCCGAGGTTCCCAATAATCTCTATTCAGGATTTGGATTAAGCGTTTTAATTTATTTTTTTTTATAGTAAGTGTACAAGTGTTAGAGTTAGAGATTTACCCTAAAATGTAGTTTATATGAAAAGATTCGCTTCATACGCCTTTTAAAATTTGTCATTCACTTAAATCGACGTCCAATTCAATGAAGTTATGTAAACGACAATGGCGGAAACATGAAACGTCGGTTCAGCTTTGTATTCCGTTTAAAACCATTTGCGCGACTAACATAACTTAATGGCAAGCAAACATATCTTGTTCACTAGCTTGATCAGCGATTGCTTCACACTAATACCCTGAGACAAGACTAAATTTATTTATTTATTTTACGGTAAGGTTCACCCTGCACAAAGCCTGGGGACAATCGAGGTAGAAGATTAAATTTAAGTGTAGTTTGAAGCCGTAGGAGCTGGTTAATGTTTCTTGGTTCGGCCTTTTGTTAGACTTAACTGAACGCCACACAGCTTACAAGTTTTATGCAGAGTTATCATCAGAAGATTTTCATTAAGTGGTTGGTTGTCGGCAGGTTTTTTCAATGTGGAATTGTGTGGAATAGCGTAAGAAGAATAAAATATACATTTTCTATTTTAAAAGAGAAACTTATTAAAAGGAAAGAATAACATAAGTTGTAGAAGTTAATGTTCAATTAGAAAAATTATTAAGAAGTTATGAGCAGAGTTCGTGTTCAATGATAAAGTTGAATTAAGGGTATCGAGAGTTGAAGAAATTGATCATAGTAGTAATTGTTGACGGAATATTTTTTTAATCATATCACCCAAAGCCAGGCGGTAACGACACTGATGCGCAGGGCGCTACGTAAAAGTGAAAAGATTGGAAAAGAGAAAGCCGGAAACCACATCCTAAACAGGGAACAAGGGATGAGCCCCTTAACCTGTTCAATAGACGTGGGTGGAGTGTGAACTGGGCGATAGTTTAGTCTATTTACTCCAATTGAAAAAAAAGAAAAAAAACGAAAAGAGTGAGAAGACTGAAAAAGAGAAAGCCGGAAGCCACATCCTAAACAGGGAACAAGGGATGAGCCTCTTAACCTGTTCAATAGACGTGGAAGGAGTGCGAACCGGGCGATAGTTTAGTCTATCTACTCCAATTGAAAAAAAGAAAAGAAAAGAGTGAAAAGATTGGAAAAGAGAAAGCCGGAAACCACATCCTAAACAGGGAACAAGAGATGAGCCTCTACACCTGTTCAATAGACGTGGGTGGAGTGTGAGCTGGGCGATAGCTTAGTCTATCTACTCCAATTGAAAAAAAAGAAGGAAAGAAAAGAGTGAGAAGATTGGAAAAGAGAAAGCCGAAAACCACATCCTAATCAGGGAACAAGAGATGAGCCTCTTCACCTGTTCAATTGACGTGGGTGGAGTGTGAACTGGGCGATAATTTAGTCTATCTACTCCAATTGAAAAAAAAGAAAAAAAGAAAAGAGTGAAAAGATTGGAAAAGAGAAAGCCGGAAACCACATCCTAAACAGGGAACAAGAGATGAGCCTCTTCACCTGTTCAATAGACGTGGGTGGAGTGTGAACCGGGCGATAGTATAGTCTATCTACTCCAATGTATATGCGTGTGTATGTATGTATGTATTCTTATATGTGGATGACTAATATATATATATAAAATAAAATAAATTCCGATCTTCAAATAAGTTGTATGACCATTTCTACATGAAATCTCTAAGAGAAATTTCACGCATTATCAGCAACTTCTTTATTTCAAAATAAACCGACATATTTTCTCGGCGGAAGTTAATAAAAAATATACATCACAGAAAGATTAAAGGGGTGGGATTAATAAGAAAGAAAATTTTGTGAGGAGGCTACGATGCTTTCTTATTAATCCCACCCCTTTAATTTTTCTGTGATGTATATATTTTTTTGAACTTCCACCGGTAAAATATCTCGGTTTATTTTGAAATAAAGAAGTTGCAGATGATGCGTGAAATTTCTCTTAGGAATTTCATGTAGAAATGGCCATACAACTGATCTGAACATCGGAATTTATTTTATTTTATAATTGGCTCTGTAATTTAAATATTAATTACATTGAGCCCTCCACCTTGTTCAGTTTTAATATTAATGTAATTAATATTAAGTAGGATCGGGTCTTTGGGATTTACCTTCCTGCTTTTTCTTTTGTATTAAAGTTATATATATATATATATATATATTACAAAAATATATGAAATATATATTACAAAAATTATATGAACAAGTTCTTTTTCCTACTACCAAAATATAATTAATATACATAGGATCATCTCGTTTAAAAAAAATAATTAAGCGCGTTTCGACCGACACTTCGTCAGAATAGAAATCGTCGGCAAAATTAAAACGGAGAAGTTGCTAAGACAAATTTGAATTCTGTCGAGTGCAGGACGCATTATTCTCCCGATTTCTTTTCCGTCATGTGCAGGACAAGGACAAGACTCCATTTAGACAACTTGGAGTTTCTTACTGTTAATTTACAACGTTCTGTTCTATGTAGACAAAGGGAGTTGAAGTTTAAATTGGAGCTTTTCTGGGAGACTACCACCCAACATAGGTAATAAATTTTTTTTTCTTTTCTTCAGTCGTTGTCAAAAAAATGTTCTTAGCAATTTCTCCGTTTTAATTTTGCCGACGATTTCTATTCTAAAGAAGTGCTTAATCCTATTTAAATTATATATATACAAGCACAAAAAGTTTGTCACTTTAACTGAGCAGGTTCATGTCGACTTTGAAGTTTCTGATGTTCTCACTCGTACGAGGGAGAACATCAGAATGGTCCCCTCACGAATTTTCACTCGTACGAGAGAGAATATAATAACGGCGTCTTCATGAATTTTCGAAGTCGGCATGAACCTGCTCAGTTAAAGTAACAAACTTTTTCTGCTTATTATCGCTCTATCTCCAATCCGATATCGAGCACTTTACGATAAAAATCTACTTGCCACAATACATTTTATCAGTAAGACTAGTGAAAAACAACAACCTTGTCGCTATACATTAGCACAAATAAACACACACACATTATCCGCAGACAGATCCGCCCCGCTGCACCACAGCCCATCATCCGACTGCCCTTAACCCAGCATTGAAATCCGACCGAATTGGCGTCAGTCGGTGACTCCACCTCTGAGTCATGGGCGCTCAGCAGAAGGCGGTAGACTTTATAGCGTATTATGTATCATACGCCAATAGCCAGAGCGCTCTAATTCATTACTGAATATATAAGCGTATATTTATGTCTGTGTACGTGTTCGTGTGTAACGAAAGCGATAAATGTTTTATTTATTATTAATCTGACAACTTTGAATAATTAGACTTTATTTTTAGTGGTTACTCGTACGTTAAGTAGATGAAGCGTATATTTTTTTAAACAGTATATTTATTTATTTTTCTCTAGCGATAAATCTTATTAGATAATATGCTCAAACGAATGAAAACGAAAAGAAAACTGATACTTAATACCAGGAAAAGACAGCTGAAGTTTCTGGTACGTGTAATGAAGAAGGAGGGATTGGAGAATCTGATACTCACAGGACAGATAGTTCGGAAGAGAGACAGTGAAAGCAACACGTGTCATACTTGATAGGCTTGAACAAATAGATGGCAGAGGGGGTTTAGGGTGGGGTAACAGGAGAACAGTCAGGATAGGAAGCTGTGGGGGGCCATGATCGGCAAGGTCCTCAAGAGACACGGCACATAGAAAAAGGAGAAGAATGTTGCAAATGTTTCTGGTATTCAGGTTTACAGTTTTTCTGTTGCCCAGTCTCAGTTAAATAGTCTATTTTCTCACTCATTTCCCTAATAATTCTGAGCCGTACGATTTTCGACTTGATTCCTACTTCTCCTCTCTCTTTTTGAGTATCACTACGATATCTTCTTGTTGATATTTTTTTAACTCGTTTATAAAACATTTTTTCTCTATATAATGTTTGATGTAATTAAAGTTCACCACTGAATTAAGAGAATTGATAAGGAAGAAGATTATGTTAAAAATTAATATGTTTTTAATCATTAGACTGGGGACCTATTGACACCCCCCTATATATATATATATATATATATATATATATATAAACAGAGACCCGCAGAAATAGAAATGGACTTAAATAACGTTAACGTCATAATGTAAGACCTTAGGATTCTTTCAACCAACACATTATCAAAGGTGCTCGTTGGCGGTATTGTTAATGATAAGCAGGACACGAATATTACTTACAGAAAGGAAGTTGGAACTCGTTTACAAACATAATTTTAATAAAAAGTAATTAATACACACACACACACACACATATATATAATTGAAATATATACATATATATTTAAATATATATATATATATATATATATGTTTATTTATGTGTTGAATTTTCCTTTCAATATTTTACACACACACACACACACACACACACACACACACACACATATATATATATATATATGTGTGTGTGACGTTATAGAACTGCGTTGCAAATTTGCGAACTGCGTTTGTTATTTTTGGTAACTATTGCCGTTGCCTAGCGGAGTTTTATGTCAACTCAATAAAATCGTCGCTGATGGGGGATGTTATTGTGTTACCGTCTTAATAACCTCTCTGAAGATGGCTCGTGTGAGCCGAAAGCTTAGATCCAACTTAATAAAGAATTATCCAAATGTTGGAGAATTTTTCTCTTTATTTTCAACCGAAATATAATGCTCTACGTTGTATCGAGCACTCTTTCTAAAAGTACATGCATGAACAGTAGATAAAAAACCGACGTGTTCCACAACTTTGTTACAATATATATATATATATATATATATATATATATATATATATATATATATATAAGTAATGGTTACTAATGGAAGTACATTCTACAACAAGATAATTATATTTAAAAGTGCTCAATAAATATGTAGAGCGCAGATATATTATTATTATGTCATTTTTCATCATATTTCGATTTCTGCTTTGGTCTCACTACCAACCAAGTCTGCGGGGAGACCTAAGGCAGGTAGTGGCGTGTTGTTATGGCTCCATTTCATGTTTTTCTATCTTCCCTATCATCCCCAGCATTACATAGATAGAGTTTTCCTTAGTGTGTGGGCTGTACTTAATAAGACAATTTTATTATTATTATTATTATTATTATTATTATTATTATTATTATTATTTCATTATTATTATTATTATTATTATTATTATTATTATGTCATTTTTCATCATATCGCGATCTCTGCTTTGGTCTCACAACCAACCAAGTCTGCGGGGAGACCTAAGGCAGGACGTGGCGTGTTGTTATGGCTCCATTTCATGTTTTTCTATCTTCCCTATCATCCCTAGCATTACATAGATAAAGTTTTCCTTAGTGTGTGGGCTGTACTTAATAAGACAATTTTTTGTATATCTCTTAAGCTGGGGTTTCCAAGGATTCTTTCAATGTGTTGTTTTGTTCCATTTTTTATCATTCCAAGTGCACCTACTATCACTGGCACAACTCTTGTTTTCAATTTCCTTATTATTATTATTATTATTATTATTATTATTATTATTATAGCATCCTGTAAGTCTGTATCTGTAAAATTTCATTGTTCAAACACCATCATCAGGCAGTAAAATTTGGTGAATTTTACTTGGTAGTGTACAGAGATAAGAAAATGTAGAAAAAATAAACAAATAACATTTTTTTAAAAATATAAAAACGTAAGAATAAAGAGGTCATCCAATGAGATGAATTAAGTGGGGTTGGGAGGTAATGACATTTTAAAGAATGCTGTGTGTAAGATTCATAGAATTTTTTTTCTCTGAACAGCGTACCGATTGGGATTCATTTGGTGATTTTTTGGAACGCCCCTCAGAGTGAAACTTTAAAACTTCCTATTGAAATATGTGCTACTGAGGTTTCCGTGTAGGTAAAAATTGGCATGGATGATTTTTTGCCATATCGGAAATATCAGTTAATATCGCAATCTTCTCATTGTTTCCAGCCTGTCAGTTCAGCCGCTACAGCCAATAGGAATCACGTTTTTCGGTTTTACCAACGTGATAGTGCTGATAGCAGTAACCCCTTTTTTGTAATAATTGTAAAAATCGCCTCAATAATCTTAGTCGTTGTTCGATGACAGAATGAGGCACCGTAGAATTCAGTGTTTCTCAACCATTTTTAATTCAGGGCACATTTAAAGAGTAAGTAAAACTCAGAAGAGCACTTTAAATTTTAATAAAGAAAAATTAATAATGAAATTTGAAAATATGAAATTTTAATTAAACGTTCTCGAAGAAGATCATCAGTATAGCTTTCATTTAAAAAGATTTACGAAGAATATGCTATTTTATATAGACGCCGTTAATGGATTGTTTAAATCCTTCGAAAAGGCAGAAGAGAAATGATTATCCATTCCTTATTAGAGATTAAGGAATTAAACATCCTGCTTCAAATATCAAATGACAAAGAATTAACTTAGACATGGAAGCCATGTGCTTGGTGTCTGAAGCTTTTTAAAAATAAAGATATTTGTAACGTTAGGCCTTATATATTAGGCCTTATACGTTATGCCTTGAAGAAGGCAATAATGAAAGGATTATCCACTCTTTATTAGATGTTAAGGTATTTAGCATCCAGTTACAAATATCAAATGACAAAGAATTGACTTAAGCATGTAAGTTATGTGCTTGGTGTTTCAAGCTTTTTAAAATAAAAAAAAAGGAGAGAAGACTACCAGGTCAAAGTCCTCACTGCAGAAATTGGAGCTAGGGGGTTTGTAGGAGCGTCTGCATACAGCCTCATGAAACAGCTCTCAGTTGCGGGGAGGGAAAAAACCAGAGCCCTGAAAGCAATGGCAGAAGCGGCAGAGAGGTGTTCAAGCTGGATCTGGTCAAGGAGGAATAAAAGTGAACTTCATAAGGCTTAACTTTCCTACAAATATCAGGTGTACCTTTGGCTAAGTGGTTAGTGCGGGAGTCTTTGAGTGAAAATGAGCATATCCAGAAGGTCACGGATCCTATCCGTGGCTCGTCCCCCACCAAAAAAAAGAAGGGCAGCAGAGGGACATCCGGAGTCATAAACCGGGTGTGGCCCAACCCCCCTAGAGTGTCAGGAGATAAGGGCCGAAACACTTGCTTGACGGGGGCTTCTCTTCTGAGGACTCTCTGCTGCCACGCTCTCCACGAGTTTCTTTCTACTTATATAAAAATATTTTTTTTTAAAACCATCTCACCCCAAGCAAGGCATTCTACTGCCACTGTTGCGCAGGGGGTTACATAGGGGAAAGTGATGAGGAAGAGGGGTCAGTCATAGGAAATGTCAGGAGGAGGGTATTAGACGGATGAGAATAACGAGGATGGGGGTGTAGTAAATGAAAAAAGAGCTTGAGAGAATGAATGCAAGTTAGTGAGATAGGAGATGTCTGTTGACCGTACATTTAAATTCCTGGAGATTGTAGCTGTCGGGGAAGCAAGTATATGGAAGGGAATTCCACAGGCGAGAGTTGCGAGAAAAGAAGCTGTTAGAGTAGAAATTGCGGTTATATTTTATCGGTTTCAATGTAAAAGGGTGGGACCTAGTTGCTAATCTAGTAGCTCGTGTAAATTCATACCTCGAAGACACCAGTGATCTGAATTCATTGAAGCAGAAGCCGTGAAAGTATTTATAGAAGAAGCACAGGGAAGCCACGTCGCGCAGATGAGAGAGAAACTGCAGCCGAACTGCCAAGTCGGTATCGATCACATTATAGATTCTCCGTTGGATTATGTCTCAGAACCCTGAGGTGAATAGCAGGGGCACCCGACCAGATGTGGCAGCAGTATTCAATACACGGGCGGATGGTAGATATATATCAGTGCAGGGTGGACTTGGACGGGAAAAACTTCCCGGCCCTCCACAGTGAACCGACCTTCTTAGCAGCGGATTTAGCAATGGATTCGATGTATTCATTCCACTTGAGGTCCGCTTAGAGTGTGAGATAATAAAAGATCATTCTTCTGTTGAGTTGGCTCTCTTTTTGAGCACATCGGTGTGTCAGGGCACATCGACTGAGAAAAGCTGCTACAGCTTCTAGTTTGGTTCTCCTAACTACTACCGAAACTATAACAGAGTAACAAATAAGCGTAAACCATCTTTACCTTTCCTTTTCAATGAAATTAAGGTGTTTTTGTATGCTACTAATAAGGTATCATATTCTACTGATAAGGCCAATTTGTCCGTAAATTTTCTTCCAGTTCTACTCGACTCGTCTGGAGCATACAGTAATACGCATACGTAATTTTTGAACTTTGATTAAAAAAATAGATTCAACTATGAGTTTTTAATTGTCCTTCCACATACAACTAAAACAACTTTACGAGATATTACTTACCAAATATTAGGCAAAATAGCGAACATAAACTAGAGTTATAACAGAAAATAACATATATCCAATACTTATGCGTGTCACTGTATATTTAACCAACTTTCCACTTAGAACTGTGTCTATTTGGAGTTATATGTATAAAACTCCGTACATGGGACCTATCATATCTAAAGTAGATCCGCTCAAAGCATTTAGGCTTGATGGTATCCCCGCGATAAAAATAAAGATGTATGATCCTGAACAGGACCTTGTTCTTTTTAAACTCTACAATAAATGCATAGCTTTCTTGCTTGTTAGAAATCCTCTCCTGTAGTTCCTTTTTAAAGAAGTCGGGCGAACCTTTGGAATTTTTTAGCTATCAACCTCTTTACGGAGCGTCCGATCAGATATGAATTGCTTAGCATCTTATCACATAGAGCCTTCCATCAGACAAACAATATGGGTTTCGCTCCTCTAGCTCAACTGCAAATGACGACTGCGGGGCAACTGTTATTGCTGAAGAGTTTGTCAAGCTGCTGCTTTAAATATCTCGGAGGCGTTTGTCAGGGTTTTGTATGCTGGTATTCCTCACAAGTTTAAAGGTGATGTTATTTTTGGTAGAATTCTGACATGATTCTTTATTATCCAAATCGCGAAATGAACGTTGTCTTGGGCGGCAACTCTTCTACATCTTTTTACATCAATGCAGGTGTCAGCTAGTGCTTTATCCTTTAAATGACTTTGTTTCTAATTTACATCAACGAATATCCCTATTCCATTAGTTTTCAACTCAATATCTATGCTGATGACACAATTAGTTACTGCTGTGTTTATGCACAAAATTAAGTTTGCTAAGCACAAATTGGCAGATATATGATTTGTTGATTTTTACGCTTCTAGAACGAAAATGCGCTTTCTTAATCGTATTACGAGAACCTTTTTTCTTCCATCACATGGCTGATGCTAACCACCAGGAGAGTGACTTATTGCGTTTTCTTGGGTTTATGTTTTTAAATGTCAGGAGTGGAGAAAAGTCATATTGAATCATTTGCTAGGTAAGTCGGTTCACTGTCATGCTAGACAATTTTTCTCTCCAGAATCTATCTTATACAAAGCAAACCCGACTCTCAAACGTCTCCACGGTCGAACAAATCGGTTTTCGAACATAAAATTCAAGATGAATATACCTCGGTTATCGAACGAAACTTTCAAACAACATTGCTGAACCGAGCCAAACTGAGTCAACTGGAACAGAATCATTTCTGAGTCGACCGCCGTGTTGTATACATTCGTGTATTTTAGTAGATTTTTCTTTTTCAATTTCATTGTACTGTGGCTTTTTTCGCTTCATTAATAACCCTTATTTATGGCTCCAAAGAAAACTAACAGTGATACTGAAAATGTAAAAAGAAAAGTTGAGTAAAAATCAGTTGAAGTGAAGAACGAAATCACTACTAAACGGAGAGACAGAGAAGGGCTATATGGCCGGTCAAAAAAATGGCTGTCTATTTTTCCCCAGTCGTGCTTCTACCCTTCGACGGAACCACGACTGGGTTATTGCTCTCTGCTTCCGAGCAGAGAGCGCCCTCTACCCGAAGGCAGAGTGCTGACAGTGACAAAGGTAGTTTTTTACAACTTCTACTATATTTAGTTGTCCCTCCCACTAAGGGCAACATGTGACACATGGTCAGTGATAAGTGAGTTTTCCGGGCTATATGGCTCGGCCCAAAAATGGCTGTCTATTTTTCCCCAGTCGTGCTTCTACCCTTCGGCGGAACCACGGATGGGTTAGTGCACTCTGCTCGGAAGCAGAGAGCACCCTCTACCCGAAGGCAGACAGCTGACAGTGACAAAGTAGCAGCTTTGCAACTACTGCCCACCGTTCTCTGTATAGACAGGATTATATGTACACATCAGACGAGTCCATCTTATATATATATATATATATATAAAATAAATTTTCAATATTCACAATTGTTGAATGATCATTTCGACATGAAATCCCTAAGAGAGATTTCACATTTCATCAGCAACAGTACCTATTTCAAAAATAAAATAAAAAGGGAAATAAAAAATTTAAAAAAATGACGGTTAAGATTTCAGAAATTTACGTCACAAAAAATTCGGAAGCAAATAATATCTATTTTTAGATTTTACTTTTAGATAGAGATGTAAGTGAAAAAATGGAAAATTTGGCTTCGTCTAGCTTTATAAAGGGAAGGGGTTAAAGGAATAAGAGATGTTCAATTGAGAATTAGGTTAAACAAAATCGAAAGGGAATGGAGGCGGGAGGTAATAAAGATAAGGAAAAAGAAAGAAGAGAAAAGAAAAAAAAGAAAAAATGTCATATATTAGATACGCTCGATACGTGTCAAACAAAACTAATTTTATAAATGGGTTAAAGTATTAGAAAAACGACTTTTTAGAAAAAGCATATTTAGGTGAAAAAGTAGATATAAGATTTAAATAAAGTTAATTAAGGATACCTCAAGCTATAGAGGTATCCTTAATTATATATATATACATTCTTTGAAATATAAATGGATAGAAAATGCATTGTCCACAAAGTGAGGGATCAGTTTATATATTGATTTTAGTATAGAATTTATCCCCTACTTCTTATCGGCGTTAGAATTTTTTGTTTGTCAAATTCTCCAGGCATGGGTTAATTAGTAAGTTTTGTATCACTAAACCATTATCTCTCCTCACGCACAAATCGTTACAATCAAAAAAATGTTTGGCTTTAAATAACCTGCAAGGAGTTGATAAGCCGTAGAAAATGAATTAATCAATCAAACACTGATTATCTAAACAGGCGTGTCTTTTTTATTTATTTACATTCTCTGAAATATAAAGGCATAGAAACTATATTGGCCACAAAGTGAGGGATCGGTTTATATATCATTTGTAATATAGAATTTATCCCCACTTCTTAACCCCGTTAGAATTTCTTGTTTATCAAATTCTGATTATGTATGAAGCCACCGCTTTTCTCTCCAATCTCGAGTCAGTTAGTTTCGTATCACAAAACAATTGTTATCTTTTCTCCCTCACAAATTCTTGCAATATAAAAATGTTTTATGGCTTTAAATAACCTGTAAAGATTTGATGATCCGTGTTGTATACCAGAGCGACGTATACCTGTCAGCTAATGTTGATGATGACTTGAAATATGACGACGGACAGGAATATAAAAAATATTAACTTATTATGTTTATTATCTTCGGTGACGGTTATGTGTAGAGGGCTAGCCAGAGGTAAGGCCTACATACGCACATAGGAGAGGGTGATGGCTGGAGTTGTCTTCCTTGCTTTCTCTATGAGTTCTCTGGCTTTCCTGCCCTCTGTCTTCTCTCTCGACCCGGGAAAACCCGGTCTTATATATACATATAAGTCCAGGCGTCACCCAAATACGTCATCCCTGGGCAGGCATAATCGCCAATGACTTTGGCCAGTTGCATTTTGACGTAATCACGTTATTGTTTATTTCATTGTTAAAATTTTTTCCAACTTTGACACGCTGACGCAACGCCTGTTTATTTGTCATTGTTTCTGACATCAAAAACCTATTTTTGTCGTATTACTAAAATGTAATTCTTCCTCTTCTCATTGTTTATATTTCAGGCCTTGAACGTTGTTTCTGCATTTTTTCGCTTCTGACCGAATAATTTAAATTTTATTCTGTGGGTCACGGACTGCATTCCATTACTGTATATTTCATTGCTCTATATTTTTGTGATCTTGAAAACCGGGTTTTTTGATACAATACACGTTTTATTATTTTTCTGCATTCCAGATTCGATTCAAATCATCGCGTGTTTTCATTTTCACCTTTGACAAGAATAACATCTTTTTAAATTTAATTATTTTTTGTTGGTCCCCAGGATATATAACAGCAGTAGAAAATAAATTCATCAAACATTGCCACTTTGCGGCTTTATTAAAGTTTCCTTCGCTGATCCATTCATGAAATTAAAGAACACACACACACACACACACACACACACACACACACACACACACACACACACACACACACATATAACAAAACATTTTTAAACCCAGTCATTAATCTGCAGTTAAAGTAGTCATTAGTCCGATGGAAATAATAATTTTTCATTATTTTCACTGTTCAGACTGTTGCCCTCTACATTATTGCCATGTTTATGACGTTTTGGTCGGTTGTACTCACCACATTCTTCAAGTGCTAGGGATTTAGAATCGAACTCTTTATTTCGATCACTGGGCTATCTCATTCTCAATCCATGTGCGATTCCTCTTCCAGATGTAGTTATCTTCCTTTAACTCAATCCTCTAAATTATTTTTTCACCACTGCTGTAACCTGGTATTGAACTCACAACTATTTGGGTCAAGTCACTGGAACTAACCAACACCTATATCTAATGACACCTGGCAATAAGGATAAGGACATCAGTCCGAACAGTGTAAATAATTGTTGCGGTGTCCTCCCATAAAGAGTCTAAGCTGGACTCTTCCTCTCTTGCTAATCTTATACTAGACGGAAGAGTCCAACATAGACTCTTTGGAGGGAGGACACCGCAGCAATAATATAAATGCTACCCCATCGTAGAAGTATAGACAAATAACTTTTCATGTTAGAAATTCAAACAAATTTTATTTGGTTTTCCAACAGGAAGAATAAATATAGTTTATTGAGCTCTAAAATTGTCTGTATCGGAATATCTTTAGGAATGTTCACTTTTTTTATTGTTATAATACCGTTATTATTAATACTATTAGAACACGTGAAAATGTCATACTTTTGATATTTGAAATTTCTGATGAATCTTAATTCTTAAGTCTGGAATTGAATAGGATCATGGCCAGTTTCATGACTATAGAATACACGTAGAAATTCCCTTATTACATTGTTAAAATCTTTAAAAACTGTAATATTACAATGGCAAATATAAAGAGGGATGCCGATTATGGTTTAGAAAAAAACTAAAATGTTTTATAATGAAAAGATTAAATATTGGCAAGATTTGCCAATTCACTGAAGCAGACGTTAAACTGACGAGATCGTTAACACCTAATATCCTCCTTTCTTCTTCTTCTTCTTCTTCTTCTTCTTCTTTCTTCTTCTTCTTCTTCTTCTTCTTCTTCTTCTTCTTATTATTATTATTATTATTATTGTCAGTTTTCATCATATTTCTATTTCTACTATGGTCGCACTACCAACCAAGTCTGCGGGGAGACCTAAGGCAGGTCGTGGGGTGTTGTTATGGCTCCATTTCATGTTTTTCTATCTCCCCTAACATCCTTAGCGTTACATAGACAAAGTCCTCCTTAGTGTGTGGGCTGTACTTAATAAGACAATTTTTTGTATATCTTTTAAGCTGGGGTTTCCAGGAATTCTTTCAATGTGTTGTTTTGTTCCATTTTTTTATCATTCCAAGTGCACCCACTATCACTGGCACGATTCTTGTTTTCAATTTCCACATTTTTTCTATTTCAATTTCCAGGTCTTTATATTTTGACAGTTTTTCAAATTCCTTGGCTGCTATGTTACAATCCGCTGGACAAGCCATATCAACAGACAAGTGTTTTCTTTTTGGTTTTTAACAATAATGTCCGGCCTATTTGCTTCAATTTTCCTGTGTGTGTAGATGGTGTAATCCCATAGAATGGTGACATCTTCTATTTCTGTAACCGGTGCTGGGTGATGTTCATACCAGTGTTTGTTTAATTTTCCATAGTGTTTGCATATTGTCCAATGTAAATATTGCCCCACTCTATCGTATTATTATTATTATTATTATTATTATTTTGGCTGTTTTCTTTTTCTCACTTAAAACTGCTTCTCTACTACATCGTTTCTTCCGTTTTTTATCACAAATTTCTCACGGAATGGTCCATGTTTTATCAGTTAATTGCAAGGTTTAACGAATTTTTTGCTAATTTATTAACATAGAGTGAAACAAGGATAATATTACTAATGATAATCTTATTATTATTCTGCTTCTTCCTTCCTTAGTTATCACCTGCGTACATTATGTCCTGTCCGTACCTCAGTAATCATGAACTAATCCATTTTGATTGCGTGGAATGTCGGAAAAGACATATCAGAGACTCTGTTTGATGTCATTGAGAAAAAGAAAGTAAGAACGAAAGAAACATGATGCCAAAAGCTTATAAATACTGGAATGTTCCGTTTCGATTGAGGAAAGTCAGAAAAGACATCAGAGAGATGCTGTATGATTTCAATAAGAAATAAATGAAAAAAAAAAAAAAAGAAAAAAAGAAAAAAAAGCGAATTAAAAAACAGGAAAATCGTGTTATTTTCACGGGTATTATTAGTAATAATAAAGTTGACGATGATGTGGTTCAAAATATTATTCATAGAATTCCTTTTTACTAATTCAATGAATCTTGTGCCGAATTTCTTTGCAAGAATTTTCTCAACTCCACCCCACTAGCGTTTCATCAAAACATAATTAAAACTGATTACCTCCTTATATTTTTGTTTCTTACCCGCTGAAGAGCCGTAGCGAGTAGCCGGGCTTGCGGCATACACTGGCTTGTAATAGCGTTGACATTTTCATAATCTCCCGGCGGATTCTAAATTCATTGGAAGACGAGGAACGAACAGAAACCGAATAAGATTTCATTTCGGTTAATGAGCCAAGTTCTGCCTTGATCCGAGGTGTTTCTAATTTGGCTGTCAAGATATCCATTGCCAATTAATTCTGACTCTACATATTCGATTATGCAGTATAACTTTTGAGGAGCTGGTGGGAAGTTGGCCACGTGCGAGAAGTATATGGGAGAGATCCTCTCGCTTGATTGTCGGTAAAATAATCTCTTCATAAATTTAAATCTTCTTCTTCTTTTCATATGAGCCATGTCACTTCAATGTTATTCAGGACGTAGGCGATCATGGACTTCCACATCTCCCTATCTCTCGTGGTTCTTAACACGCTTTCTTCTGTTAGCCAACTTCACCATCCAGTTTATGATATGCATTGCTTTCCCCTGTCTCCCCTGTTTTCCCCTCTATCTGACCTGTGAGTATCAGATTGTCCAGTCCCTCCTTCTTCATTACATATTCGAAAAACTTTAAATGTTCCTTTCTGATGTTAAGTATCAGTCTCCTTTTCGTTTCTATTCTCTTCAAAACCTTATCGCTGTTCACATGTTCGTTTCTTTGTATCCTCAGTATCCTTCTGTAGAACCACCTTTCGGTTGCTTCAAGTCTATTTTTCATCTTTGAGAAGATTGTCGAGCATTCACAGCCATATTGAAGAACAAACATCACATAACAGTCCAGTAGTCTTTTCTTTGTTTTTAGCGAAATTTTCCTATTTCTCAATAATCTACTCACCTTCAGGAGAGCATCCTTGGCCATGCCAATACACCTTCGGAGCCCAGTGTCGCACTTACCGCCCTCTGTTAGAACAATTCCAAGGTATTTAAATTCCTGTACCTGCTTGATTTTAGTCTCTCCAGCCTTTAGTTGGCATTTTGGGCTCCTCTTTTTACTGATGATTATTCTTGTAGTTTATATGTAGTTCTTTCTTTCAATACAAGCAAGGTCCAAAAGTAGCCCAGACAACAAAACTGTTCGTTATTACCAGGCATTCAGTTTTCTTGTAGTTTATATGTAGTTCTTTCTTTGAATCCAAGCAAGGTCTAAAAGTAGCCCAGACCACAAAACCGTTGTAGTTTATATGTAGTTCTTTCTTTGAATCCAAGCAAGGTCTAAAAGTAGCCCAGACTACAAAACCGTTGTAGTTTATATGTAGTTCTTTCTTTGAATCCAAGCAAAGTCTAAAAGTAGCCCAGACCACAAAACCGTTGTAGTTTATATGTAGTTCTTTCTTTGAATCCAAGCAAAGTCTAAAAGTAGCCCAGACCACAATACCGTTGTAGTTTATATGTAGTTCTTTCTTTGAATCCAAGCAAAGTCTAAAAGTATCCCAGACCACAAAACCATTCGTTATTACCCGGCATTCAGTTTATATGTAGCCTTCTCTTTCTGCTTTCACCAGATCCCTTCTGTACGACGCCCTGCAGTTTCCTTTCAATTTCTGCTATCAGCTCTGTGTCACCTGCGTATCTTATATTGTTGAGATCGTGGTCGTCAATGGCGAATCCTGTCAAGATTTCCAGGGCTTTTAGTATTGACTCACTGTATAAATTGAATAGAACCGGTGAGAAGATATCTTTGTCTTACACCGCTTCATTGTTCGAAAATTCGGCTTTGAAAAATATTGAATACAATCAACTTTACGTATACTTCTGAATTTCTAATTTGTTTTTGCTTGAATCGGATGTTGATGAGGTGCGATAAAGACTATATGATAAATTGTAACGATAATAAAAAAAAAAGCTAATATTAGTCTCTTCTCTATAAGGAAACATTCGGTATTCGTTGAGTAGTTAATGTTGCTGCCGTTTGAAATTTATTAAAGAATTATAAAATACTTCTCTCATATTCTGTAGTTGTCATCGTTCTTTCCAGCATTATTTTTACTCATTTCACCCCAGTCAGTCGCTTAAGTACCATGGGTGATACACGCTTGGACGAACATGTCTTGAAGAAGCAATGACTGACTGGGCAGAAGATTTTTCCCAGTAGGTTGCCATTATTTTCTACGGTAAACTGGTTGCCAATCAAGGCTATAGAACCCAATCTGTCCTGCTATTTAACCCATAGCTGGAGATAGAAGCGACCTTTCCCAAGGATATTTGCAGGCAAGTGAATGCAGCGAATTCGATTAGGAATCCGAACTCGGCTCCCGATTTCTCGTTCCGAGCCAATATCTACTGCACCACAACGCCCATTTCACCCCAAACAAGGCAATAAAGCCGGAAGAAATTACAGAGTGTTAAGGAATATGAAAATTACTATTAAAGAGATAGAACAATAAATGAACAAGAACTAAAAAGACAGAAGATAAAGATTGATACTGCATTTAAATTATATATATATATATATATATATATATATATATATATAGTGTATCGAGGCAGCAAATAATTTTCTAAACGTATACTGTTAAATATAAGAGACAATGAATGTTTATTGTTTAATCATGAGCCGTTCTATATGTCGTATTTTGGCTTTAACTTCAGTTGAAAATAAAAACAAAAATTCTCCAACATTTGGATAATTTTTTATTAATTTGTTTCTAAGCTTTCGGCTCACATGAGCCATCTTCAGAAAGGTTATTAAGACGGTAATATAATAACATCCACCATCAGTAACGATTTTATTTTGTGTTGACATAAAACTCCGCTAGGCAACGGCAATAGTTACCAAAAATAACAAACGCAGTTCTCAAATTTGCAATGCGGTTCTATGACGTCACACCGCGTGATAGCACGAAATGACAACGAAACCATGTATTTTTATTTTTGGTCACTATTGCAGTTTCCTAGCGGAGTTTATGTCAACACAAAATAAAATCGTCGCTGATGGTGGATGTTATTATATTACCGTCTAAATAACCTCTCTGAAGATGACTCATGTGTGCCGCAAGCTTAGAAGCAAATTAACAAAAAAATGTCCAAAGGTTGGAGAATTTTTGTCTTTATTTTCAACTGAAATTAAAGCCAACATGCGAAGTTTAGAACAGCTCATGATTAAACATAATAGACATTCATTGTCTCTTATATTTAACTATATATATATATATATATATATATATATATATATATAGGACCATACGCATGCATCTATCTATCTATCTATCTATCTATCTATCTATCTATCTATCTATCTATCTCGTTGTAGTGTGGTGCAGTGGATATCAGCACGGAATGAGTAATCAGATTGCCACATTGAAATTGCAGTTGAATTCATTGCATTCACGTACGCACAAATAGCCTTTGGAAAGGTATTAATCCGTCACTTCTTTCTTAAGCTATGGTTGAAATAGCAGGACGAAGGCAGCCTACTAGAGTGAAATCTTCTGCCCAGTCAGTTATGTTTCTTTCGAGACATGATCGCCTTATCACTTAAATGACCGATCTATCTATCCATCTATCTATCTATTTAACAATCTATTCTTTTTGCATATCTTAAAATTTTCTCATATATATATATATATATATATATATATATATTCTTTGTAAGACACAAGATAAAAATATTGGCTATAAGAGACGCCAACAAGATTCGAACTCAGCATGATAGATATGGACGGCAAATCTCGTTTGGAAAACACTTAGCCGCTGTAATGCCAACATCTGTTTCTCTAATTTATCTATCAGCTGACATTCATACCTATTTAAATTAATTTCGAAAGACATTTCATGAATATCGATTTTAATATTAATGACTTTTAGGAGAGATATTTCCAAATATATATATATTTTTCTTTTTTAATATTTGCAGTTTTAACGGCCCTCTATTTTAATTATTTAACTGATGAGATCTTATAATTCATTTTAATTTTAGAACTTCAATCTAATTCTGAAATTATATCGTTTTAACATTTCTGTTTGTTAAAGAGCTAAATTGCATTTCATGATAATTTTGCAATAATAATTCAGTGGCAATTGTAATTCCATTAACACGAACCTTTCAATAATTGGATTACTCACTTATCATTTGGTTTATTATTTGTAAACATTGACACGAAGGTGCACCTGAACAGTAATTCATTCACACACACACACACACACACACACACACACACACACACACACAGCGAAGCACAAAGCCGAAAGTATGGAGCACCTAGTGTGAATCGAACTCACTACTCAGTTGCAAGTTTTTTGTCAATATAAGCTTCCTGTTACGGAAATTAACGAAGATTAACGAAACTTGGTTAAAAGGAACCGACAATTTGAAATGATTTGGTTGAACATTATTTTTTTTGTTTATATTTGTTGACATTACGATACATTTCAAAGCAGATATGGTTATTGCGATGAATCGAAAATTGTGTTTTGTAGGCTTGATTAAAAGCTCGTTTTGACTGAAGTTCATCCGTGGTCGAGAGGTCTAAGTCGTGCCAGATCACATTGCAGCTTCCCCTATGTGGATAGGAGTCACAGGTTCGAATCCTCCCGAATGACACACATTTTCGTAATAAGAATTTATCGTAAATAATCAGACCGGTAGATATACATATATCATACTGTTTAATTAAAAACAGAACATCTACTTAAATATGAGTATCGATGAAAAAAAATAATGTTGAAACAAATCATTTCAAATTGTCGGTTGTTTATAACTAAGTTTCGTTAATTTCCGTAATATATATATATTAAGATCGGCTATTTTAATTTTAAACCGGTCGACAAGTGTTTTTGTTTGAATATTTGGCATGGCCGATCTGTATAAAATTTTTGTTTTTAACTCCATAATGAAATTTTATTCCAATATATATATATATATATATATATATATATAGTGTATCGAGGTAGCAAATAATTTTCTAAACATATACTATTAAATATAAGAAACAATGAATGTCTATTATGTTTAATCATGAGCCGTTCTAAACATCGTATTTTGGCTTTAATTTCAGTTGAAAATAAAGACAAAAATTCTCCAACATTTGGATAATTTCTTATGAAGTTTGTTCTAAGCTTTCGGCTCACATGAGCCATCTTCAGAGAGGTTATACAGACGGTAACACAAAAACATCCACGATCAGCGACGATTTTATCTTGTGTTGACATAAAACTCTGCTAAGCAACGGCAACATTTACTAAAAATAGCAAACGCAGTTCGCAAATTTGCAACGTGGTTCTATGACGTCACACAAGCGGGATAGCTCGAAATGACAACGGAACCATATTTTCAAATGCAATGTAATGTGTTATGACCAGATTTAAACCTGATTATTAAGTGTGGTTTGTTTGGATTTAATGTAGATGGCCTCTGAAGATTCTTTTTACTGTGTGTATGAGTGTGGATTATTGTATTCTTGACTATAATCTGTCTGGTATTATCTACATGGTTCTGTTTTTCTGAGAAATGTTTAATTGTACTCTGATCAGAAAGGTGACAGGTAAGTCTACGAGAGAGCGTGATTGTAGTAAAAGCTTAGAACCAACTTAATAAAAATTATCCAAATGTTGGAGAATTTTTGTCTTTATTTTCAACTGAAATTAAAGCCAAAATACGATCTTTAGAACGGCTCATGATTAAATATAATTGACATTCATTGTCTCTTATATTTAACAGTATATGTTTAGAATATAAATATATATTTATACACACACACACACACACACACACACACACACACACATATATATATATATATATATATATATATCCCTCTTGTCACGCTCATAGAGAGAGACAATAGCGAAGCAACGTTGGCTCAGTTCATTCTCTTCACTACCGTTACCAGTTATGAAAACTCGCCCCGTGTTTGGTCTTTAACAGCGTCCAGTTATTTTATATTTTTACAATAATTATGCCGTCGAGTAGTGGAAAAAAAAAATATATATATATATATGTGTGTGTGTGTGTGTGTGTGTGTGTGTGTGTGTGTGTGTGTATCTTCTTTATTATAACAAAGACCGTTATGTATTTATTTGTCTATATATATATATTCTTTTTAACACACTTTTGGGGAATAAGTGAGACTCAGTTCATTCTCTTTACTATCAGCTATCAAACTTTACTACCAGTCATAAAAGCTCTTGCCGTGTTTGCTCTTTAGCAGTGGCTTATTTTATTTTTTATAATAATTATTTCCCCGAGTAGGGAAGTTGTGTGTATATACACTAAATCGGTTCAGTTTCGATCCCCGCTGGAATCAAGTGGATATCTCTAGCCACATTGATGAGCTGTGATACAACAAAACATGATTGCATGCGGATGACTAATATATTATGATCTCATTACAATTGAGCGACGTGGAAGTTTAAAATTCAGAACTCAAATTTCCTAATCTTTTCAAAATGTCGACGAAAATATCTCTGTTATCATAAACACAGTTGTGTGTATATATACTAAATCGGTCTAGTTTCGATCACGGCTGGAATCAAGTGGATATGTCTAGCTACACTGATGAGCTGTGATACAGCGAAACAGGCCTGAATATGAATGATTAATATATTATGCTCTCTGTCGATGAAAATATCAACTTCTTTTTCGTAAACAACTTCAACCCATTCAACGGGGGAGCGTCTTGTATATTCTTCCTGAATCAAAATATCTGGGATAAATCTCTTTCTCTTCTTCGTCCTCTTCTTCGTCGAAGATGAAGGGAAAAGTCTTCTGTCAATTCAGTGACTCCCACGTCAGCCCCGTGTTTCTTCTCTCATAATGTTGAGTTGTCACGGAGATGAAGACAGCGACAACCCTCAACCTGACAATCTTATGCAAATGAATGACGGACCAAGAACAGAAGCTTGTGAAAGGAAGAAATGCTGCTAATGGCCCGTTAAGTGATGTGGATATCCCCAACTTTCACGTCTTGAAGTGATATTACACATGAAAGACGTGTGAACACTTCGAATATAATGTGGACATTCACATGGAAGAACTCACAATGTTATCAATCCTGTTTCTGTCATCTGGTTGTATTTGTTTTATGACCAGAAATAAAGTCTGTGAAAGGGATTCTTCAAAGATTAAAGGCTTTGGATTGTTCCTTTTACTAATTAGTCTTTGGATATATTCTTTTGCAGATAATGAAAAAAACTTGAGATAGATAGATAGATACATAGATAGATAGATTGTGAGAAAGAGAGAGAGAGAGAGAGAGAGAGAGAGAGAGAGAGAGGATAAAAAGATAGATCATGAACAAACCTATATAGATAGATCAATCGATCGATCGATTGATAGATAGATATTTAGATAATAAACAAGCCGAAGTAGATAGATAGATAGATAGATAGATAGATAGATAGATAATGAAAAAGCACAGCCACAGATAAATAGACCGACAGACAAATGACAAACAGACAGATAAATAGATAATGAAATAACATATGTACATAAATATGAACTGAGATAGATAGATTAATAGAGACATGAACAATGAAAAAAGATAGATAGATAGATAGATAGATAGATAGATAGATAACAGACTGAGATAGATAGATAGATAGATAGATAGATAGATAGATATAAACAGACTGACATAGATAGATAGATAGATAGATAGATAGATAGATAGATAGATAGACTGAGATAGATAGATATATAGATGGATATGAATAGGCTGTGATAGATATGAACAGACTGAGATAGATAGATAGATAGATAGATAGATAGATAGATAGATATAAACAGACTGACATAGATAGATAGATAGATAGATAGATAGATAGCTAGATAGATAGATAGATAACAGACTGAGATAGATAGATAGATAGATAGATAGATAGATAGATAGAGAGATAACAGACTGAGATAGATAGATAGATAGATAGATAGATAGATAGATATAAACAGACTGACATAGATAGATAGATAGATAGATAGATAGATAGATAGATAGATAGATAGACTGAGATAGATAGATATATAGATGGATATGAATAGGCTGTGATAGATATGAACAGACTGAGATAGATAGATAGATAGATAGATAGATAGATAGATAGATAGATAGATATGAACAGACTGAGATAAAATAGATAGATAGATAGATAGATAGATAGATAGATAGATAGATAGGGAAGAGAATACAGATTATAGATTGACAGACGTATAGGGAGAATTTGATAAATAAACGCTTGCGCTCTCTGTCTTCTCCATTTTTTGGAGGGGTGCCTGTCGCCAAATTGTTAGCGAAAGCAAAATTCTATAAAGAAATCCGATTTCAAGAGGAGCGAGCTGATTTGCCAACAGACAATGGGATTTGCGATTAAATAAATATAACCGAAACAAGGAGACTGTATCGGTGTGAACTCAATCGTTGGGCAAATCGCAGGGTTTAAACGAAATATTAGCACGTACTTATTGTAAACAGAACAGGAAATGCCATGGGTGCTGAAAAACAATTTACTGGCAATCATCGATTCTATTTGCTTGTTATGAAGGTGTAAAGAGTTAAATTATATTAAATTAATGTTAGTGCAACACACGCAAAAGCAATGTTTGTTTCAAGACTAAAAGTTTACCAAATCCAAAAACTGGAGAGTCCCTTTAGCTTAGCGGGTAACTGAGTTAGATGTGTGATAAGACTGTAAGATTAAGTTGATGGAAGTAAATATCAAAAGGATAGGAAGGATGGACAAAGAGAAATCGGAACAGAAGATAAAGATAGAGAGAGGACCAGAGAGGTAATTAAAATAAAAAGATACAAATAGTAAACAGTGGTATATACTTGACGACATGTTTTTAATTTGTTTAAATGTTATTTTTAATGGAGGCTCATATTTGAGCAGATGCTCTGTTTTCGTGCCAGGAAGTTTGTTTTTTTTGTTTTTTTTTACTCCTGATTCCATCTTGCATATATACAAATCAACCATCCGTCCGTGCATAGAATACAGCTGTCATATATGGTCAGGCGCCCTGCTGTGTATCTCAGTGTTCTCGACAGGCTCCAAAGGAGAATCTGTAACGTGATAGGTCCCGACTTGGCAACTCCACTCCAGCCACTTTCTCACCGGTGGGATGTGGATTCCATCTGTCTATTCTACAAATATATCCATGGCTTCTGCTCCTACGAACTTAAGTCACTGGTGGCTCGCCACTAGAATTTACTCGTGCAACCAGACTGGCAACAGGGTCCCACCTGTTTACAGTTAGATCAACCAAGTGCAGCAGACAATTTAACTTCACCAGCTTCTTTTCTCGCACTTCCCGCCTGTGGAACTCCTTTACGTATAATTACTTTCCTGACGGCTACAACCTCTAAATACAATGGCAATACCCATCTGTTGTCCACTTGACTCCAGTTCTTTCTACATCACCCTGTATATCTTGTTCCTTTCTTTTCTCTCTACCTTTGCAGCTGTCTTCACACCTGTGTTTCGATCCTTCTCTAGCTCTTTCTCTGACACCCCCTGTAACTGGTCCGTCTTTCTCTTTACTCTCCTCTTGTCTAAACTTTTACTCTTATGTAGCCTCCCCCCTGAGCATCAGTGGCGGTACCACCTTGCTTGGGATGAAACGATTATATATATATATATATATAAGCCTGAATGTTCGAGAATCTTTGGAAAATATGCTCTACATCCACTAAGGGAAATCGTCATTAGCTCTGACATGTCTTAGACCGCTCGACCACGTTGAACCACCTTATCAAACAAAGCCAGAATAATGCTTTTGAATGCTTATTTTCCTGCTCCTTGTATCTGTTCTACATCGTATTCTAACATAAATAAAGATATTTTTTAGAAAATGGATTAAATCTGACATATTTTTAACTTATTTATTTAAGCGGTATTTTTAATTGATACTCGTATTTGAGAAAATGCTCTTTTTTATTATTAAGCATATAGTTATTTATTTACACCTATCGGCCTGAATGTTCGAAAAAATATGTATCTGATATTCAGGCCGGTAGGTGTAAATAAATAAATTTACAGTTTAATCCATTTCCTAAAAATGTCTTCGTTTAAGTTAGGATACGCAACAAAGCCGTTATGTATATTTCGATGATCAGGATAGACATGCGTCCGAAAGCACTATTCGGGCTCTGTTTGATAAGGTGGTTTCACGTGGCCGAGCGGTCTAAGGCACGTCTGATACAGATATAATGACGGTTTCCACTAGAGGATGCAGATTCGAAACCTGCCAGCGGACGCCTATTTTTCTAACAAGATTTCTGTAATATTTAAGCCGGCGGATGTAAATAACGTTTAAACAAATAAATTATATTTGTGTGTGTGTGTGTGTG
The DNA here is from genome assembly GCA_037127315.1 of Ascarosepion bandense. Lineage (NCBI taxonomy): Eukaryota > Metazoa > Mollusca > Cephalopoda > Sepiida > Sepiidae > Ascarosepion > Ascarosepion bandense. The sequence continues at coordinate 36,884 of JBBBDQ010029466.1, forward strand.
TGTGTGTTGTGAGTTCAATACATAGCTACAGATATAAATGGAGATAACTACATGGCATTCGGAAATGGCATCGAACATGGAAAAAGAATGATATATCCCAGGTATCGAAATGAAGGGTTCGGTTCCAAATTCCTAGCATTTGAAGAAGTCTGGAGAGTACAACGACCGAAACGTCATAATAAAGATGAGGACAACAGAGCGACCAGTGTAAACAATGCAAATACAAATTCATCTCAGAAGGATAGACAAAAACATAATAATAATCAGTTGTTGCAATGTTGAAATTTTTTTTGCTAAAATACCGATGGTTCTGTCTTGACACCATTCAAATTCATTGAAACAGAAAATTTTAGTTGGCGATCATGTCTCCCCACAATTTCCTTTCCTTTCTAGCTCTGAATGAATTTTATCATTTAGCTCTCTCTTTCTCACTCTCCTAAACCTTGTTCCGTCCTCCATTTACTCAAGGTTGCCAGCTCAGTTGTGCGCTTTTTCCCCTGTACCTCTTGTCTCCCATCTTTCTTCATCATGTGCTCCAAAGATTTCAACTGTCTCTTTTTGATGTTAAGTTTCTTTTTTTTCACTTTCCCTAAAACTTTGTCGTTGTCCACATATTCAGTCAGTCGTATTCTCAACATCCTTCTGTAGAACAACATTTTTTCGCGTCATGTCTCTCCTACATCAGTGCGAAGATTGTTCAGCATGCACTACTATAGAGAAGAACTGATATTATACAATAGTTCAATATTCTTTTCTTTGTTTCCAATGAAATTTTCATGTCTCTTAATACTTTTCTTAGCTTTTGGAAGTCACTTTGGCTATCCCAATTCGTTTTCGGATTTCAGTGTCATACTTTACGTCACTTTCTTTTTCTTTTTAAGCCTTCCGGACATGGTTGATTTTGGCATCTCTAATTTGTAATTTACATGTTGTGCTGTACTTTTTGTTAATTTTTTTTTTTTCATAAAATATTTTTACTTTTCTAACAACAGCACACTCCTCTCTTATCAGCTGAAAGTTAACAGAACGATTCTCAAAGCAAGTCTGGATTTCTTACTTAAAAACCATTATCCAAACTGCACATCTCATTTAGACCAAAAGGCAAATGTGAAAAAAAAATCTCAAATTTACAGAGAAAAATCAGGGATAAATTCTTGGTAAATGGTCGGGTTTCCGGATTTTTAAAAAAATCTTATCTCCCCGAGCAAGGCGGTAACGCCACTAATGTGCAGGAGGCTACGTAATAGTGAAAAGATTAGAAAAGATAAGGCCGGAAACCACATCCTAAACAGGGAACAATGTATGAGCCTCTTAACCTGTTCAATAGACGTGGGTGGAGTGTGAACCGGGCGATAGTTAGATCTATCTACTCCAAATTGAAAAAACAAAAAACAAAAAACAAAAAAAAAAGACAAAGTGAGAAGATTGGAAAAGAGAAAACCGGAAACCACATCCTAAACAGGGAACAAGGGATGAGCCTCTTCACCTGTTCAATAGACGTGGGTGGAGTGTGAACCGGGCGATAGTTAGATCTATCTACTCCAAATTGAAAAAACAAAAAACAAAAAACAAAAAAAAAAGACAAAGTGAGAAGATTGGAAAAGAGAAAACCGGAAACCACATCCTAAACAGGGAACAAGGGATGAGCCTCTTCACCTGTTCAATAGACGTGGTTGGAGTGTGAACCGGGCGATAGTTAGATCTATCTACTCCAATTGAAAAAAAACAAAAAACAAAGTGAGAAGATTAGAAAAGAGAAAACCGGAAACCACATCCTAAACAGGGAACAAGGGATGAGCCTCTACACCTGTTCAATAAACATGGGTGGAGTGTGAACCGGGCGATAGATAGATCTATCTACTCCAATTGAAAAAAAAAAACGAAGTGAGAAGATTAGAAAAGAGAAAACCGGAAACCACATCCTAAACAGGGAACAAGGTATGAGCCTTTTAACCTGTTCAATAGACGTGGGTGGAGTGTGAACCGGGCGATAGATAGATCTATCTACTCCAAATTGAAAAAAAAAACAAAAAAAAAAAACAAAGTGAGAAGATTTGAAAAGAGAAAGCCGGAAAACACATCCTAAACAGGGAACAAGGGATGAGCCTCTTAACCTGTTCAATAGAAATGGGTGGAGAGTGAACCGGGCGATAGATCTATCCACTCCAATTATGATTCAAAGAAAGAAAACGTTAGTGATTTTGTTTTTGCCTAACACTAGAAATGTTCATGGTCTTCTCTCCACATTTTCCTCATCGTAAACTCTTCCAATAAACCTGTTTTCAATATCTAATCAGGTTCTTTTAGAGAGAGCACCTCGACAAGGTGTAATTGCTAGAAAATAGTGAGTTAGATTCTTATATTTTCGGCCTTGTGGAACATATAAGCTGCGTTAAGAAAATTTCTATTTTAGAGGAAGATAAGTGTTCAAAAGTCAAGTAATAGTATTTTCTTCAGATATATAAATGTAGTTATATAACCCGCCTCGGTCGATCCTGGGTCAAAAACTGGTCTGATGTAACCAGATATACCTCTGTCACACGCCGCGTATACCTGGTGATGTAAGCACTCTAGCAGTCCGCTCCTCTAGATTCTAAGACAACGTGTTAATCACAGGTCCAACCCTACGCTGATCAATGCTGACGTTGGTCAATCTGATTTTTGGTTGTTGGCCACTTCGATTCACGTCTTAATCTGTCCAGATTGTGTTTTTGATCTCAGAGCAGTGGAGATCGAATATTGTCAGCAACCTAAGCGTTGGTTCGATCCACAGTGAAAAAAAAATGTGTTCGCAGACGGAAACAAAAACGGAAAATTCGGTAGGTTAATCTTAAATTGTTTTATATAGTTATTGATAACAAAATCAACCTCTGCTTCTTAAATTTCTGTAGTGGCACTTTGCTTATTCTAATTCTTAGAACAGGGTTCAAAGTTGGGATATCTTTTGGCAACAGGTCTTGTGGATTTTGGCAGCATTTCGTTCGCAATTCACCGTCCGCCTCTCGAATCTTGTGTTGCTTATATGGATTCCAGCCAAAAATTGACGAGAGGCCGACGGGTTTGTGGGGTGCGGGGATTCCCCAAGTTTCGCATTATTAATCAGCCATCCAAATTTTGAGAACCATTCACTTTATTGGGAGCAGTCACAGGGATCGCTCCTCCTCTTTAACTCATACCCAGTATATTTTCTCTCACCTTTACTTCTAAATGGACGGAGCTGATCCCTCCATCTTCCTCATCTTCGTATTCCTTCTTAGCCTATGCAAACAGTGCGGTTCGGTTGTCTTCATGACAAATCTCATTGTTAAATCGTGTGGGCGAATGAGCGGGTTATATTTATTAATTTTTAAATCAATTTTCATTAACGGATATCGTGTGACTTGAAAATGCAAAATAGTCCCTTCCAAATCTCAGAAATATATATTAGTAATTTGAAACGCAATTACAGCACGAGTTCGTCCAAAGAGATTGTGGATAGGTAATCTAACACACGAGAAAAAAAAAAATAACCTCCCCGAGTTCTTCTCATCAGTCATATTCATATTTTCTCAACTTTCGTGGTAGCCGTGAATTTGATGAGGGCTTCTCTTCTAATTTTTTGTTCGATGTATTGTGAAACGTCAACATTTTCATATCATTTTATTCGTCTTGAGTTGCATATGCTATCCATTTCTTTTGTCGCTGCTGTTGAACGTCATCAAGTGATGTCGTTTCTGTTATCTGATACTATTCTTTGTGATTTTTTAGCGCGAGTCTAAGATATTCAAAGACGGATGGTCCTCGCAAAGACCTACAGGCTTCATTCACTGAAAGCCATTTTTAATCATTGCTGTGAAAATCGGTTATATACAGCCGAGAGTTTAGATATTTCTGAACTAGTTTGATGCCATGTATGACATCCATATGAAAGTCTCGATTTGACTAGAGTATTTTAGAACATGGCTCCAGTTGTGAGGCTAATGTTTTTGTTTTGGGCAATGCTACCACTAGCGCAGGCTATTCTATGTTCTATTCGCTTATTTACTGAATTAAAATCGTTAATTTATCAGTTGCTAAGAAAGTTAGTTTACTGCGAGGTGCGAGACATTTTTTCTATCCAGAATATATCTTACATATTTATAAGCTTACCATTCTCCATTATGATATTGCTGCCACACATGATCCAATGCCGCTGCTATTTATCTTTAGTTCCTTAATAAAATCCAAAGAAAAATCAGCAATATTATTAGTCGTGATCTGGTGGCTCGGCTTCATTGATTTTCTCACCGTTTCAAGGTTGCCTCTCTGTGACTTTTCTATAAACACTCTCATTGTAATTGTTCAGATTAAATCTTTACTGTGCTACGCAGACGGTATGAATTTAAGGGGTCACAGAATCTAATGATGTTTTTTTTTTTGTGGAAACTTACTAAGAAAACGCTGTTAGAAAGAGTGGGTATTTCTCTTTTTACCTTTTTACTAAAAAATTAAAAAACAAATGTGACAAACAAAAATAAATCTCAATCCAAATCTAATATATCTAAACTTATTTAGAATTGGAACTTTGTGTGTATGTGTCTGCGTGTGTGTCCCTTACCTATAGACTCCGAAACGGCTGAACCGATTTTCTTGAAGATTTACACAGTTGTACCATAAGCATCTGCGAGTGTTCTTAGCTAAGTTTTGTGTCGAGATGCCCTCGATAAATATCGAAAATCGATAATCGAAAAAAATCGGGTTATAGAAGGAGTGGTCCGATTTTAATCAAATTTGATACATTCGTTGACAAAGAGATAAGAAACAATATTCAGAAGTTTCAAGGTTGCAGAAAATCGATAATATATATATATATATATATATATATATATATATATATATATATATATATATAAAAGGCAAAGATGTTTGTGTGTGTGGCTGTTTATCTGCCTGTATGTGTGTATTTTTTTACAGCCCTTTTATTTTAGTTTTTGCTTCGGGTTTGGCTCTAAGTAGGTATAATTGTAGTTCTTAGTCTCAGCCATGATGCTATTTACTCAGAGGACTTATTTAGCCTTCAAAATTCAGTTTACGACGAAAAAAAACTTATTTGATATCGATACCAGGAAATCAAAATATGACTTACATCCATTCATTTTTCTTTCAGTCTACGGTTTCGCTTTAACTGGAAACAACTATTGCTTTTTAGTCTTTCGTGCTAACGTCCAAATAGTCTGAGCTCCAGGCCATGGATTAGTTTTAAAGTTTTAATAAGTCCTCCGAGTAAATGGAGTCATGGATTAGACTAAGAACTACAATTATACCTACATAAAGCTAAACCCGAAGCAAAAACTAAAATAAAAGGGCTGAAAAAATACAGACATACGGACACACACACAAACATCTTACCATATGTATATATATATATATATATATATATATATATATATAAAGTTTCTGCACTATTGTAAGAACTGCAACCTTGAAAATTCTGAATATCGTTTCTTATGTCTTTGTCTATGAGTGTATCAAATTTGATTAAAATCGGACCCCTCCTTTTATAACCCGATTTTTTTTCCATTAAGGATTTTCGATACCTCGACACAAAACCTAGCTAAGAACACTCGCAGACGCTTATAGTAAAATTGTGTAAATTTTCAGGAAAATCGCTTCAGTCGTTTCGGAGTCTATAGGTAACGGACACACACACAAAGTTCCATTTGTAAATAAGTTTAGATTAGATTTAAATGAGATTAGATTAGATTTAGATGAGATTAAATTAGATTTAGATTGCCTATATTGCAGTTTCATCAATGACAGAATGAAGAACATTTAGGGTGATTCAGACGAGGTTATCTTTGCTTCCTTGCCTTGTAAGATTTTGCAAAATAATAATAACAAAGGAATCATTCAATTTTCACTTGTCAATAAATATTAAAATTGTATTAAATACATAATTTCTTTTAAAAAGCTGGGGTAGCCTAATAATTATGGCCGGTAGTGTATATTATACTTAAGAACATGTACAATTTACAATCTGCTACAAAAGTGTACATTTTCTTTTGACATTGAAAGAACAATGTCTCATCAGGTAGTAATGATGGTACCATCATTACTAATTACCTGATGAGACATTGTTCTTTATATAATTTATAATAAATATTCATTGCTCCATTTCTATATTAAGCACTGTTCTAAATTAATGTTTTGAACGTTGTAAATATTTTCTTCGTTCCTTATTCATTCATTTATATATATATATATATATATATATATATATTAGTCATCCACATACAAGCCTGTTTCACAGCTCATCAGTGTGGCTAGACGCATCCACTTGTCTCTGGCCGGGATCGAAACTCGACCGATTTGGTGTCAGTCGGGGGGTCTCTACTTCCTAAGCCATCGACGCATGGTATCAGAGAAGAGAAATTTTAAAGTGTTGTATATCAGCAGTGTTTACACACGCCAGTTCCCGAAAGAAGTCAATTCATTTCTGAAGAGTCACGCATATAGCAGAAGTGGAAACTGTTTTTAAATTTTTCTTCTCCAGAGAGCGCAATCGTAATGAGAGCATAATATATTAGTCATCCACATACAAGCCTGTTTCGCTGTATCACAGCTCATCATGGGTGTTCTCCATCGACTCTCTTAACACGATCTAGAACTAGTGGTAGCTAGAACGAACCACCGGATACTTATCGACAAGACATGCTCATCCACTTCGTCTTTTTCTTCATGTGCTGTGTCCGTTTAGGACGTAGGCGAACATAGACTTCAACTTGGCTCTGTCTCTTGTCGCTCTCAATATTTAACACTTGATATCTCTCCCAAACCTCGCTCTGCATCCATTTACTCAGTTCTATTAAGTAGTTCTCGCTCTGCTTGTCCGTATCTTTCTTTCTTTTAATCCGTCATGTATCAACAGGATGCAGTCGGCAGGCGTTGGTAACAGTACGTCCAACACAAGATATCCCTTGCTTCTTATTACTGTTTGAGGTTTAACCACCAAGAACGTCAAAGATTTTATCACGACGTCTTTTGTGAAGTAACAAATTTTTCACAAACGTTTGTCGACCATGAAGATTGACACAATTATTACTTCAACCTTCTATAATTCCTGAAGTTCTACCAAGAGCCCATTTTCTTTTATAAGACCTTCGTAGCTCATTTTTTTAAATCATTTCACCCCAAGCAAGGGATTCCATTGCCATTATTGCGCATGGGGCTGCATAGGGGAAGGTAAAGAGGAGGAGTGGTTAGGTGTAGGAAATATCAGAAGGACGGTGATAGATGGGTAAGGATACCGAGGATGAGATATGGGCAATGGGGATGGGAAGAGTGTTTGAAAGAATGGGAGTGTTTGAAAGAATGGGAGCGAGTTAGTGTGTTAGGAGGTGTCTATTGACCTTACATTTAAACTCCTGGAGATTGTTGCCGTCGGGGAAGCAATCATGTGGAAGGGAATTCCACAGACGGGAAGTGCGAGAAAAGAAACTGTTGTAGTAGAAGTTGCGGTTGCATTTTATCGGTTTCACTGTAAAAGGGTGGGATCTAGTTGCTAATCTAGTTTCTCGTGCAACTTCGTATCTAGGGGGCAGCAGTGGGCTCTTTCCAGGATAACTAACATTATGCTCTTCGATGGAAAGTTCCAGCAAGAGCGCAAGCTCCGACCACTACACTTTTGTTTTTGTTTTTGCTTTAATCGTTGATGTTGTTATCGGAGTCATTTAGCAACAACTTCTCATAATTTTGGCTAGATATGGCCTCAATACTTTTTCTTGAAACTATTTGGCCGTCAAGTGTCTGGGCAATGGCAACGATCTCAGTAGTCAATATTGATTGAGTGTTTTATCGGGAGGCTATTTCTTTTTCGCACTGAGCAGGTCTTTTTTAATTCACCGATGTTTATCGCATTTTTGGTTACATTAAATTACTTTTTTTTCTCTTTTAAGAAAAACAGGCGGAAAATAAGTAAATACACAACAGTAGTTCTTAATCAGATGCAAAAAAATGAGAAACAAATTTAAGAAGACAATGAAACAAAAAAATCTGGTTTAACCGAAATGTTTTTAGGCGTAAAACAGTTTACAAATTGAAACAAAGTCCTTTTCAAAAAGAAGGAAAACAAAATTAACAATGACAAAAGAAAACAAACAGACAAAGGAAACAACGCAGTTAACTAAAAAAGGTTTCCCTTTTTTTAAAAAAAAAAATTACTATCAGCAACAAAAACAAATTCGGAAATAAACGCTACAAATAAAAAAAATAAGAAACACGAATAAAGATTTTTTCCAAAGTGAATAAAGTGGACGATGTAACACGAAATAAAAACAAACATTTTAAACAATAAAACAACACGTAGAAAAAGTTCTGCGAGAAAAATGAAGTTTACAGACGGGAATTGAAAAATAAAAATGAACTGAAAATTAAAAAAAAGTAAATCAATAGACTGGTGAAACAAAATGTTACACTAGCAACAAAAATGGACTATCGAATTAATTTCAGGTATGAACTAATTCAACTCGGAATTATTTTCAAAACCAGATTAATTTCAAGTCCTCCGAGTTGAAATTAATTTCGAATTGAAATTAATTCCGAGTTGAAATTAGATCCGAGTTGAAATTAGTTCTGCATCCTATAAAAATTAAAACTGGGAGGGCGAAAAAAAAAAATCAAAATAAATTATCCGCAAAAAAGGACAGTAAAAGAAAAACGTAAAAATTAAGAGTTAAACTTAACTTAAAATGTAGCAGTTTTTCCAACACAAAAATATGAATTCCATTTGCTTAGCGACAAAGATACATCGTGCACGTGGCAAGACTAGAATTGGTCTGGAAGTGTTCTAACAGAAGACGGAAAGTGCGACACTGAGATTCGAAGGCGAATTGGAATGGCGAAAGAAGCATTCCAGAAGTTGATTAAAGTATTAAGAGACAGGACAATTTCACCAGAAACAAAGAGGAGAGTACTGGATAACTATGTGATTTCGGTTCTTTAATATGTCAGTGAATGCTGGAAAATATCTTTGAAGATGAAGGAAAAACTTGAAGGAACTGAAATGTGGTTCTACAGAAGGATGCTTCGAATATCCGAAGCATCCTTCTGTAGAACGACATTTCAGTTGCTTCAAGTTTTTCCTTCATTTTTTATGCGATTGTCTAGCATTTACTTCCATATTGAAGAACTGACATCACATAGCAATCCAGTACTCTCTTCTTTGTTTTTAGTGAAAATTTCATGTCTCTTAATACTTTACTCAACTTCTGCATAAGTTCCTTATTCCATTGTGGAGTTTTCTGTTCCATGTGTGGGCATTGTTTTCTGTCTCCTTTACATCATGTCGAGAATTTCATTTGTGATCCGTTCTTTATTTCTGCTTTCATTTTATTTTTGGGATACTCTTTTAATTTTAAGAAGATCTATTCTCATAGCAATGCCTAATAAACCAGGCACAAACGAATTTGAACTCCTTAAGGACATATGGCCCAGTGGATATAGACGTTGGTTAGTTCCCGTGACTTAACTCAAAGAGCTGTGAGTTCAATACCAGGCTACAGCAATGGTGAACAAATAACTTACAGGGTTAGAGGGAGATAACTCATGTCTCCCAGAAAAGGCATTAGGCAAGGAATGAAGTTCATATACCTCAGTGATTGTAATAAAGGGTTCGGTTCGAAATTTCAAGTATCTGAAGAAGGCCGGAGCGTACAACGGCCGAAACGTCGTACAAATGGCAAGAAAGATGAGGTCAATAGTCTGAATAATTTAAATAATGAATGTGCACTTCATTGAACAACCAACTTAATGAGTTACATAACAAAACCCATCACCCGGATTCTGATGAACAGAGCACGCAACAGATTCAGGACAGAGATAGCAGAAGAACAGAGCGGTTTTGTCAAAGACACCAGAACAAGGAATACAGAAATTTATGATCACAAAGATTTCTTAGAGATGCTCAGCAATCTTCACATATTTGGAAAAGACATTAGAATAATCAAAAACAAACCTATACTGGCAGCAAACCGCCTGCATACGGTTAAAATATTAGTTCATCAACTATACAAAAGATGTAAGACAATGCTCTGTCGTCTCATCGCTTATTCAGCATCTACAGCTAGTCATTTCTGAGAGAACTAGAAATCTTGACAGGATTCATTATTGGCGGCTACAATCTTAACAATATAAGATATGCTGATGACACACTGCTGATAGCAGACACGGAAAGAAAACTACAAAATATCCTAAAAATATAGCAAAAGAAAATGAGAAGAAAGCACCAAACATAAAACACAAGTCAGAATTCTTGTTCACCAAACCGGTCGGAGATACTAACATCAGTCAGTCAGTTAAGTGCCATACTTGATACACGCTTTGGGCGATCATGTCTCGAAAGAGACATGACTGACTGGGCAGAAGATTATCCCGCAGTAGGTTGCCATTGTTTTCTGCGGTAGACTGGTTGCCAGCCAAGTCTATAGAACCCAATCTGTCCTATTATTTAACCCATAACAGGAGGGAAGAGTAAGGGTATTTGTGCGTAAGTGAATGCAATGAATTCAACTGGCATTCGAACTCGGCTTCTCGATTTGTCGTTCTGAGTAAAAAATTAAATATCTGGAATTAGTCGTTCAGGTAAAAAAAATTAAATATCTGGGAAATGTTCTAACAGTACTGAATGTGCGACACTAAGATCCGACGACGCATTGCGATGGCCAAAGACGCTTTTTAAAAGCTAAGTACAGTATTAAGTAACAAGCAAATTTTGTTGAAGACAAAGAAAAGATCAGTGAACTGTTACATGATATCTTTCTTTCTGCACGGCAGCGAATGCTGGACAATTTTTAAAAGATGTAAATAGACTAGAACAGAAATGTGATTCTACAGAAGGATGCTGAGGATATCATAGGTCGAATATGTAAGCTTTTGGAGAGAATGGAAACAAAAAGGAAACTTATGATAAATATCAGGAAGAGGCAGTTGAAATTTCTGGGACACGTAATGAGAAAAGAGCGCTTGGAAAATCTGATACTCACAGGATAGATGACGGGAAAGATAGACAGAGAAAAGCAACGTGTGAAATATTTAATAAGTTTGAGAAAATTGATAACAGAACAGGGTTTGGGAGATATAACAAAGAGACAAAACTTATTAACAGCTGCATGGGACACGAAGATGAGCACCTAATTTTTGGTGAGACACTGCACGTAAAAGAACATGACTAGAATTTCATCGCGATCTCATTAATTGCAGTTTCATTGGCTTGATATAACTGTAAATTCCATGTTAACAGTTTTTCTCGCTTGTGGAACTCTCTTTTGACTCCGTGCTTTCCAGGCAACCTCAATCCGCAAAAATTTACAAGCAATGTCAATCGTTATCTCCTGTCTTCACGATCACTCTTCTCTTTTCCAGCTATCTATTAACATTTCTGTTCTTAATTCTTCCAGACCCTGTAACCCCTTGTGTCTTAGTGGCTTTACAGCCTTGCATTGGGTGAGCTTCTTCTTCTTCTTCTATGTGCCGAGTCTCTTCAGGACGTAGGTGATCATAGTCTTCCACATCTTCCTATCTCTTGTGGCTCTTAATACCCATTCTCCTATTATCCCACACAATCCTCGCTTCATCATCTACCTGCTGAAGTTGCTTTCACTTGTCTATTTCCCTCTCTATCCGTTCTGTGAGCATCAAGTTCTCCAAGCCTTCCTTCCTCATTACATGTCCCACAAACTTTACCTATCTTTTCCTGATGTTAAGTATCAGTTTCTTTCTTGTGTCTATCCTTTCCAAAACCTCGTCGTTGCTCATGTGTTCTATCCATGGTATCCTCAACATCCTTCTGTAGAGTAACATTTCGGTTAATTCAAGTCTTTTCGTTCAGTTTTAATGAGACTGACTAGCATTCGCTACCATATTGAAAGACAGACATCACATAAAAATCCAGCACTCTCTTTATTGTTTCCAGCGAAATTATCCTTGCTCTTAATACTTTACGCAGCTTCTAAAAGGCATCTTTGGGCATGCCAATTCGCATTCGGATTGCGCATTTTGTCGTCTAATAGAACAATTCCTAGGTGTTTAAATTTCTCCACTAGTTTGATTTTATTATACCCAACTTGTAGTTGTCATTTTGGCATCCTCTTTTTAGAGACTAGCAATATAGCCCGGCGTTGCTCGGGTGTAATGAAAGCTTGAAAACTAATCCATGGTCATGGAGCTCAGACTCTTTGGACGTTGGCACGAAAGACTAAAAAGCAGTAGTTGTTTCCAGTTAAAGCGAAACCGTAGACAGAAAGAAAAATGGATGTAAGTCAAATTTTGATTTCCTGGTATGGATATCAAATAAGTTTTATCCGCGTAAACTGAATTTTGAAGGCTAAATAAGTCCCCTGAGTAAATGGTATCATGGCTGAGACTAAGAACTACAATTATACCTACTTAGAGCCAAACCCGAAGCAAAAACTAAAATAAAAGGGCTGAAAAAAATACAGACATACAGACAGATAAACAGACACACACAAAAACACACACAAACATCTTGCCTTTTATATATATATATATATATATATATATGTTATCGATTCTCTGCACTATTGTAAGAACTGCAACCTTGAAACTTCTGAATATCGTTTCTTATGTCTTTGTCTATGAGTGTATCAAATTTGATTAAAATCGGACCACTTTTTCGATTATCGATTTTCGATATTTATCGGGGGCACCTCGACACAAAACCTAGCTAAGAACACTCGCAGACGCTTATAGTACACCTGTGTAAATTTTCAAGAAAATCGGTTCAGCCGTTTTGGAATCTATAGGGAACGGACAGACACACACACACATACACACACACAGAGTTCCATTTATAAATAAGATTGTTCAGATTGCGCCCCCCCCCAGTGGGCTTATACCGATTAAAAAATATAACTGATATATAATAATATTTTCTTCTTTGGAATGGTTTATTTCAGGCCGGTCCTGTTTTTGTAAAAATCAGTAGAGGAGGGATATTAATTTTGTTGTTGAAAATATGTTCACCATTTTGCTGTTAAAATGCGCAATTTTCTCTTATATATATATATATATATATATATATATATACCATTGGACTGATGAGTTGAATATTTCTAATATTCACGAAATAAATTATCATTGATGGATCTATAAATTTGTCCGATATATATAATTTGTTTGATCATTATTTTTAATGGATATTCATATTTGAGTCGACACTCTGTTTTTTCAGAATCAAAAAGTATATTTATGTTTATTTACCACCCTAAATATTCGAGAAATCTTGTTAGAAATATATGATTTCTCCGGCAGGATTCTAACCTTTGACACCTAGAGCTAGAGGAAATCTTTAGTTGATCTGACGTGTCTTAACAGCTCGACCACGAGCAGTTGGACAAACCTGAATTATGCTTAAGAACACAAAAATTTCCGCTTTTTCGTAATATTCATATTCTGTTTTTGTATCCCAATGTAAACAGACAAAACAATTTTCATTTATTTGGTTGAACATATAAACTGTTTAATTATATAAAAAAAAAACAATAAATCTATTCGAATAGGAGTATCGATTAAAATAATGTTCAAACAAATAAATTACTAATATGTCAGACTTAATCCACTTCGTCACGGATTTCAGATTTCATAAAAATTCATTTATATATATATATATATATATATATATATATATATATATATATATATATATATATATTACGGAAATTAACGAATTTTAACGAAACTTGGTTCTAAACAACCGACAATTTGAAATGAATTGTTTGAATATTATTTAAAAACAGAATATCTACTTAAATACGAGTATCGATAAAAAATAATATTCAAACAATTCATTTCGCATATATATATATATATATATATATATATATATATATATATATAATCGACGTAAGACAGTATATATATTTATTAATATATGTATGTATGTATTTATGTATCTCTCTCTCTTTCTCTCTCTCTCTATATATATATATATAGGTCTGTTCATACTACATTGAGCACCGTTTTATTAACACCCGAATAATTTTATTATACATGTGTGCACTCTCATATATATATATATATATTTATTAATTTACGTAACTATATATCTTTATTTAAACATTTTTTTACTAGATATGTAACACTATTTCTGGTGCCTAAAAGAGGAGAGTAAAAGGAGATCGAAATAGCAATTGATTATTTTTTCTTCCTTCTTATTTGTCCGCTAGAAGCTAGGTGAAGAATATTCTAAAAAGACTCCCCATGAAAAATAAATAATTTTGTGTTCATCGAAAACGAACAACCACTCGAGATAACGTTTTTTACGACTCTTGGATACTTGCCATAAAATTCGATCAGAAAGTTAAAAAAATTTTTAATGATATTTTGCAATCAAATTCAGGATAGCCGTAATAGCTATCCTGAATTTGATCACAAGATATCATAAAATTATGATATTGTGAAAATTTAACGACCGTTGATAAAATGACAGCTGACTATGATTTGATTTGAAACAATATCTTCTCTCTTGCATAAGAAATTGTGGAAAGAATTTTATGATCATTAGAGACAGGCCAGCCGTGATCAGAAAGAGAGACAAAATTCTCAGAAATAATGTTTCTTTGTTTTTAGAGAATTTTGCGACCTTGGTAATTCCAAAAGAGACATATGGTGTTTGCTTTCGACCGAAGCAAAATAATTCCTTAAAATGGTTGTATACAAAGCAAAAACTCCTAGATAATTAAAAACGTCTCAGATCGAGAGATTGTTTCCTTTCTCATCACTTGTTGGCAGGGGGTTTGAAAGGATAAAATACATATGTAAAAAATGACCACACAACAAGGTTCGATAGAAAATAAATTTTGAAGTGATAATTAGATTTTGCCGTTTGTGCTGGAGCACGCTCCTCGGGCAGCAGTAAGAATTACTCACACAGGAGTCAAGAAGACGAAGCTGATCAGTTGACCAAGAAGGATCCCTGATTGACCATTTGGAAATCCCAGAGCATCCAGAGTGCGTTACATCCCACCCCGCTGGATGCGAGGCTCAATATACGCAAGATCGTTGGGTTTACAGATAGTTGAGCAGAGTTTTAATTCGACCGGTCACACTGAAAGATTCAACACGGGGTCAGTTGGCGTTCGTCATCTTCCGGGCCTGGGGCGATCATCCTCTATTAGAGAGAGGTTCAACGTGAACAGGAAAAGTCGGCAGACGTAAAGAGACTCAGACGGGAAATCAGACCGGAAAAAACGCAGTCAAGACAGAGACTGTCGCAGACCAGAGAGACCCGGCGGAGAAGACAGACTGGCAAAAACTAAAAGACAATGCATGCAGACCGGGGAGAACCTGCAGAAACATGACACACGAGAGAGATTCGACCTAGTTGGTTCGACAGTCATTTCGAGTGTTAGAATTTGGAGTTAGAGTTAGACCGGTATGTGTCAAGTTAACGGGAGAGATATGTTGTCACGTGCCCTACTGCCTTAGAACACAACGTGGGTCAGGGCCGAATTCTGAACGAAGCCATCGAGTATCGATCAGCCGAAAAGATTTGGGCGTCGACGCGAAGGACACAGGGGAAGGTTCACCGATAATTGTATTTGAATAGACGTTTTGTCTTACTTTAAGCTGTTTATTTCGTCTGCCAGCTTGCACAGTCGAGAAAAATTATTATAGAAAGTGTGCCAGGTTTTGCGCATACGCCCCCCTTTGCAGAAGAAAGCACCATTTGATTCAGCTACGAAGAGCTTCAAAATCAAGCAATGTTCTATTTCGCTTGAAATTACACCCACTCGTCCATATTTTTTCGAAATGGCATAACAGCTCAGTTTTTTATTCGAAAAGTAAAGAAAAAAATATCTAAAAAATTGTTAGATTTTATTTTTTAATGCGACATATTCTTATTGATTCAAATGTTCATTTTCGTGGATGCCCGTATTTGAGTAGACGCTCCGTTTTATTTTAAATAGTTTTTATTTCGTTTAACGGTTTGCACACTCGAAAAGACTCATTAAAGGAAAACAACCATCCGGAAAACATCCATCTCTTATAGAAGGAGAAACCACCATCTGATCTTTAATCGCTCGGATACGAAGGGATTTAATACCAGGCGAGGAAGCCTCAAGAGAGCGTCCAGGCAAATCTCTTCTCTCTTACTCTCAAGAAAGTGGATTGGAAACTTATCTGGAGTATGGATAGTGCAAAGCAGGCTTCAGCAATTTTTAGCCCTCGTCCATGTACACTTGGGCCTCTTTAAATTAAACATTGGCGATTTTGGCATTAATAATATGTATAATATCTGGTATGAATCTTAAGCCTGTGTAACTACATTTAGTCAATGTCAACAAGACTTTACTGAAGTAAGATTCTTCGTGTTGTTTCCCACTTGGCTCGCGGTCAATAGTTTCACTCTCCAGTTCAACTTCTTTTTCATTTGAATCAAATAATTTAAAATTAATTTAATTAAAATTTCAGGCGTTTGATAAGGACGCCCTTTCATTAATGCCTTTCCAGCAACGGTCATGAGCGTTGCCCAGTAACATTAGGTAATCGTAGTTGACTGCAATCCGTAACGCGGACACTAGGCCCAGATTATGAATCGGTCTGTATGAATAAATTTAAGATAATCTCCTTTGAATAAATTCATCTGCCGTAGTCATGTCGCAGCAATCGAGAGTCAGCTTATATTTTCTGATCATGCAATCATTTGTTTATTTTGCAAAAGACTTTCAATAAAATCACTTAACTTGTGCGGAGTAGGAAAGAAAAAAATATTTTGGAAAGAATGGGTAGCAATTACTTGGTCAGGGGTGGGTTCTTAACTCATTTTTGATATTTTGTTCTTTCTTCTCTTTCCTTTACTTTTCTTTCATGTTTTTTTCTTTTTATCTTTTTCTTTTTCTTTCTGTCATTTTCCTTTTTTTATATTTTTCCCCTTGCTTTTTAATGATAGTTTTTTCTTCTTTCTTTTTATCTGTTATTTTGTTTCTTTTTCTGGCTGATTATTTTCAATTTTTCTTTCTTTCTTTTTGGTTTTCTTCTCTCTCTCTCTTTATCTCCCTCTCTTTTTCTTTATTTCATTTTGCTTGCTTTCTTAATTTTGAGGTTTTCATCTTGCCTTATATCTTTCATAATCCTTTCTTTCTTTCTTTCTTTCTTTCTTTCTTTCTTTCTTTCTTTCTTTTACCCTCTTTGCTTTTTTCCCCCCGCCCATGCTATCTTTTCCTCTAGTTGTTTCTTTTTCTGTTCTTTAACTTTTGTTCTTTTTTCCCTCTTTCCTGTTTGCTTTCGTCTTTCTTTTTATCTATTTAATTTTTTAATGTTAGTCTTTTCCATTTTTCTTTTTATCTTTATCAAATTTTCATTTCTTTCTTTCTATTTTTCTGGCTGATTTCTTTCTTTCTTTTTTCTTTCATTAACTTTACTGTCTTTTTTAATATTGTTAATGTTATAAATTTTCCTTGCTTTTGAAAGATTTTTTGTAACTGATTTCTTACTCTTTTTCTTTCTTTCTTTCTTTCTTTCTTTCTTTCTTTCTCTTCCACTCACTTTGTTTCCTTTTTTTTATTTAATTTTGAACGCTTTCTTAATTTTGGGATTTTCTTTCTTTCTTTCGTGCATTTTTCTTTCCTTTATTTCCTTTACTTTCCTTTCAAGTTTCTTTCTTTCTTTCTTTCTTTCTTTTACTTTCCTTGCTTTCTATATATTTTTCTGAATGATTTCTTTCTCTCTTTCTTTTTAATTTTCTTTCTCTGTTCTGCTTTTCTTCCTTTATTTATTTCATTTTGCATGCATTCTTAACATTGCAGTTTTTCGCTTTCTTTCTTTCTTTCTCTTTCTCTTTTTCTTTCTTTCTTTCTTTCTTTCATTTCTTTCTTTCTTTCTTTCTTTCTTTCTCTTCCACTCACTTTGTTTCCTTTTTTTTATTTAATTTTGAACGCTTTCTTAATTTTGGGATTTTCTTTCTTTCTTTCTTTCGTGCATTTTTCTTTCCTTTATTTCCTTTACTTTCCTTTCAAGTTTCTTTCTTTCTTTCTTTCTTTTACTTTCCTTGCTTTCTATATATTTTTCTGAATGATTTCTTTCTCTCTTTCTTTTTAATTTTCTTTCTCTGTTCTGCTTTTCTTCCTTTATTTATTTCATTTTGCATGCATTCTTAACATTGCAGTTTTTCGCTTTCTTTCTTTCTTTCTTTCTTTCTTTTTCTTTCTTTCTTTCTTTCTTTCTTTCTCTCTTTTTCTTTCTTTCTTTCTTTCTTTCTCTTCCACTCACTTTGTTTCCTTTTTTTTATTTAATTTTGAACGCTTTCTTAATTTTGGGATTTTCTTTCTTTCTTTCTTTCGTGCATTTTTCTTTCCTTTATTTCCTTTACTTTCCTTTCAAGTTTCTTTCTTTCTTTCTTTTACTTTCCTTGCTTTCTATATATTTTTCTGAATTTCTTTCTCTCTTTCTTTTTAATTTTCTTTCTCTGTTCTGCTTTTCTTCCTTTATTTATTTCATTTAGCATGCATTCTTAACATTGCAGTTTTTCGCTTTCTTTCTTTCTTTCTTTCTTTCTTTCTCTTTTTCTTTCTTTCTTTCTTTCTCTCTCTTTTTCTTTCTTTCTTTCTTTCTTTTTTTCTCTTCCACTCACTTTGTTTCCTTTTTTTTATTTAATTTTGAACGCTTTCTTAATTTTGGGATTTTCTTTCTTTCTTTCTTTCGTGCATTTTTCTTTCCTTTATTTCCTTTACTTTCCTTTCAAGTTTCTTTCTTTCTTTCTTTTACTTTCCTTGCTTTCTATATATTTTTCTGAATGATTTCTTTCTCTCTTTCTTTTTAATTTTCTTTCTCTGTTCTGCTTTTCTTCCTTTATTTATTTCATTTTGCATGCATTCTTAACATTGCAGTTTTTCGCTTTCTTTCTTTCTTTGTTTCTCTTTTTCTTTCTTTCTTTCTTTCTTTCTTTCTTTCTCTTTTTCTTTCTTTCTTTCTTTCTTTCTTTTTCTTTTTCTTTCTTTCTTTCTTTTTCTTTTTCTTTCTTTCTTTCTTTCTTTCTCTTTTTCTTTCTTTCTTTCTCTTTTTCTTTCTTTCTTTCTTTCTTTCTTTCTTTCTTATCATGCGAATAATGAATTTTTCATAAATTTTATTATTACCTCATTTATTTCTAATTTAACATTTTAACAGAACTCAATTACCAAAATTTAAAACCGACTATTTCCAATATGCCAACTCTAACCTAAATCTAAAATCTACACTACCGGCTATAATTATTAGGACACCCTAGTGTTTTAAAAAAATGAAATTATTTCATACTATTTTTTAGTATTTATTGCTAAGTGAATAATTGTAAATAAAAATAGAATGGTTCTTTTGTTAATACTGCACAATGACATGTGCATCAAATGAATTTATAAATATTTAATAATTACCTATATTGCAGTTTCATCAACAAAAGAATGAAGAAAATTTAGGGTGATTCGGACGAGTTCATCTTTGCTTCCTTGCCTTGTAAAATTTTGCAAAATAATAATAACAAAAGAACCATTCTATTTTCATTAAAATTATCCACTAAAATAGTTTTAAATACATCATTCCTTAAAAAAAAACAGGGGTGGCCTAATAATTGTGGCCGGTAGTGTAGCACTGAACTCATGTTTGTATTTTCAATTAAACTATGGACGCACATATGCAGGCACACACGTGAATATGCATGTACGCACACACACAATATATATATATATATATATATATATATATGTATATATATATATATATATATATATATATATATATATATATATATATATATGTATGTATATATAGATGAACCGATTATTTTGAAAATGCTGGAAGCAAACAAAAAGTCAGAAATTGCAAGGCTAACATAGAAAATGATAGTGATTCGTGTAACTGCAGGGAAAAAGGAGCAAAATGAGCTTGTAAAATGGAAGGAGTTTTGTATAAATCAAAAGTGGAGGATTACAATGGATAGAAAAAGGTTTATGTTGGATGCACGGAAGACAATTTTAAAAGATGGTACAATCATAAATCATCATTCAAGTTAGAAAAGCACAGGAAATGTACTAGACTCACAAGTCACGTTTGGGAATTAAAAGAAAAAAAAGTAAAATGGGTATAGCAAAGAAAGTCCGGCCTCACAGCAAATTTGCTGGTTGTGCAAGTAGAAGAAACTGGCTGTTGTAACATATCCAGGCAAGAAGAATTTGTTGTATGAAAATTCTGAAGTAATGACTGGATGCAGACATGCAAAAATGTAATTGAGTATATATGTCTTTTCCCATTGAGGATATATGTCTTTTCATCCCATAACTCTTGCTCTCGGTGGTCATATGTAGGAAGAATAATTGGTAAGGAATGTGGCTTGCCCTTACAGCTTGATGAGACTGATATGTTGGACACCAGAGTAAAAAGTAAGTGGTGAAGATTTCGTACTTTAATATATATATATATATATATATATATATATATATATATATATAACACATAAGATGCGATGAGTAAATTGTCGCTATAGTTTATGGTGAAGATTCGTACTTTAATACATACATATATATATATATATATATATATATATATATATATATATGTATATATATATATATATATATATACTAGCAGTATAGCCTGGCGTTGCTCAGGTGTAATGAAAGCTTTAAAACTAATCCATGGTCCTGGAGCTCAGACTATTTGGACGTTTGTACGAAAGATCAAAAAGGCAATAGTTGTTTCCAGTTAAAGCGAAACCGTAGACTGAAAGAAAAATGAATGGATGTAAGTCAAATTTTGATTTCCTGGTATCGATATCAATTCGGTCGTGTTTCAATCCTGGGTAAAAAGCAATCGGCTGTCTAACCGTACTGATGAGCTGTGATACAGCGAAACAGATCTGTCTGCGGATGACTATATATTTATATAGTATTGAGTTGTGATGACGCTTAGTGCCAAGATTGTTGTTTTTTACAGTGGTTTATTCATAAAAAATATTTTGGTAAGCAGAGTTCTTGTTGTAAAGTGTTCGATATCTAGATAGAGATAGAGATAGAGATATCTAGATAGAGATAGAACTTTAATAGAATTAATACGAAGAATTTTTTAAGTGACAAATATCTCCATATGAATTATATATATATATATATATATATATATATATATATATATAAGAGAATATTGATGTCAACATAAACAGGTGAATAACTGTTTCATGCTAAACGCAATGGCCTGACAATTACGTTTAGCTTGAAGCAAACTGTCGACTCTTGGTGTTGACTTAAATGCCCACTTCTTTATTTACATATGTATAGAACTATATATTATCATATACATACAGGGTGCGATTAATAAATGCTCGTCTGAATTACGCAAAAATGAAAATAACGCTGACATCTTATTTTAACAAATATGTTTTCCAAGATTATACTAAAATATGTTGAAATACTAGAGTAAAATTCATTCGATAAAAATCACCATTGCTCTAAACCATGGTCTTCAAACGACTTTGAAGTCACCTGCATCTCTTTTTGGCGGTCTTCTTGTTTAAGTAGGAGAAGGCTTCTATAATCCTTGCCTTCAGTTTATTTTTGGTGTTATAAAGAGTTTTGTTGGTCTCTCGCTGAAATGCTTTCCATGACATAATAATGAATAGAGTTGTATTTTGAAAGTTAGGTGACCGGACGTAAGAGGTGATGTGGTCGAAGAAATTGGTAGACAGTCATGGCTGGGTTCTCCTGCTTGTGTGGCATGCATAGGGTCTTCCAGCAGCCACCCTCTTGATCCAGGGCAACACTACGTTCCCAGGATGCTTGATGTAGGCCCCTCTGTTGAGTTTGTGGAAAGATGAATAGAAGCATAACGCCACCATAATTATTGGTCGCTCTAAACATCCTCGTAATCAACATTAGACTCATCCAACTCTTTCTGAATTCTCCGCACTCTCCTCAGATTGGCAACAAACACTCTGAATTGTTCGTACTGGTGCTTCCTGCGCGAATTGCAAGCAGTGCAGCATGTCATTTTCAAATTTATAGCGGTGCAAATTGCGTCATGCTGCTCTCTTTCTCACAGTTAGTGCCCAACTGACGCTACTAAACAGTACAGTCAAGAAAATCAAGAGGGCGCAAATGTAATATGGCGACAATTTACCCATCGCATTCTGTATTTTTACCACCAAAATGGCAATATCTACACCCAAACGAATGTTGTTCGTCTGGGAAATCCTTTCAGTCCATGCTTCTTCAAATAATACATATACCACGTAGAAAATACGATATTTAAACAAGTCACTAAACCAAAAATATCTGTCCGCTATATAGACGAAATTTTTATTTTATCGTAAAGCAAACAAGAAATTGATAATCCCAAAACCACACTCGAAAAAAACCTTCTCCTTAACTTAATCCATGAATTAAGCTCCCTAAAATAAACACAACTTCTTAGACGTTTTCGTAGAATTCAATAAAAATGCATTAGCCATTTCATTATAAAAAAAAAACTACTATAAAAAATTATTGTCACCTTAAATTCAAGAATGAATCCTCACTAAGATATAAAATATTAAACAGAGCAGACGATAATTCATCCACTCGTTCCCCTTTTATTAAATAAATCTATAATGTAAAATAGACGCTAGTTAACAATAATTTTCCTAATTACCTCATCGACCATCAGATTAGACTACTTCATTATAAAATAACTAATGGCAATACTGAACATGTAGATAAAAACAATAACATTAACATCTTCAAAAGCTAAATATATTGAGTACTGTTGCCACATCTGGTCGGGTGCCCCTGCTATTCTCATCGGGGTTCTTGACAAAATACAGCGAAGAATCTGTAATATGATTGATACCGACTTGGCTGATGCCTGCAGTCACTCTCTCACCGGCGTGACGTGGCTTCCCTGTGCCTCTTCTATAAATACTTTCATGGCTTCTGCTCTGACGAACTTAAATCACTGGTGCCCCCTACATGTGAATTTGCACGAGATACTAGATTGGCAACTAGGTCCCACCCTTTTACAGTGAAACCGATGAAATGTAACCGCAATTTCTACTCCAACAGCTTCTTTTCTCGCACTTCTCGCCTGTGGAATTCCCTTCCGCATACTTGCTTCCCCGACGGCTACTACCTCCCGGAGTTTAACTGTAAGGTCAATAGACACCTCCTAACACACTAACTCGCACCCATTCTCTCCAACACTCTTCCTATGTACCTATCACCCTCCTTCTGACATTTCCTATACCCAATCGCTCTATGTAACCCCCTGCGCTATAGTGACAGTGGAATGCCTTGCTTGGGGTGACACGATTAAAAAAAATATGCCAGCTATAAGTAAGACAAATCTTTTGTTAAAAATATCATAAAGTAATACACAACCCCCAGTCGACTTGAAAAAGAAAATTAAATTATCTATTGCAAACAATTTGAAACAGCTAAACTAATAATAGAAAATAAAAATTGCACCCAAAAAATCAAAGCTAATACATTGTTTACGAGTTCAAATGCCCCTAGAGAAAGTGTGTACTTGATCAAACCAAACTCATTAACAACTACATTCGTCATACTACTACATTCATATCTAGACTACTTACGTTACACCTACCCGACCATTGATCAATTAGGACTTATTTAAACAAATACTAAAAATTCTAACAACATCCATCCAAAACATATTGTAGGAAATACAAGTATAATAGCCTCGTCCACATATAAAAAAGATTAAAAATAAAGGAAGCTCTAAGGGTAAAAAAGGAAAAGCTAACACTCAATGACATTAACTACGAACACGTCAACAATGTGCTGACCGTGTTTGGAATATAAAACGTTTTTGTTAACTTCAGACACGTACGCAAAAACGCACATATTCAGTTAAAAATGAAAATAAAAATCGCCCTTGGTAAAAGTTTAAAAAATTAGACAAAATCGCTGTGATATTTTTTTTATATAGTTTTTACACACTTTACGACGTCAGTCGGCTATTCTACCTCTGAGCTCGGTAGAAGGAGGCAGACCTTTTAGCGTGTATATTATCATTATACACGCCCAATAGCTGAGAGTGTTCTAATTGATTGCTGAATGAACGATGCATATATCCTAGAATAGTTACTGTTTTTCAAAGTCTACCATTCTTCCAGAGTGCTCAATCAGGGTGTGAGAGCGTATATATATATATATATATATATATATATATACGCTCTCACACCCTATATATGTGTATATATATATATATATATATATATATATATATATATATATACGCTCTCACACCCTATATATGTGTGTATATATATATATATATACGCTCTCACACACACTATATATATATATATATACGCTCTCACACCCTATATATGTGTATATATATATATATATAAACTTTCCCGATGACACGCGATAATTTTTCAGACTTGCTACGAAATGCTACATATGTATTATTCAATTTCTTGTCTGGGTTTCAGGTAATTTCAACTCTCTATCCCACTTTTACTCTTACAATCAAATTTCTCCTGTCAGTCATGACCTGACTTTCTATTGGTTCATTAAGACAAACCCTCCGAAAATCCCCTCTCTTAGTTGTCTGTGTATTGTAAAAATTGTGTTGTTTTTAAGCTTCTATAAATAATGCTTCCTAACAGAAAAATGTTTTCTTGCCTGACGAGGTGCTAATAGAATTATACCGAAATTTCTGTTGCAGTAAACTATGTTTTTTATAATATTTTAATAAAAATATTAGCACATATGAGGCTCTACTAAGTATATAGCACTCTTAAAGTAAATCCCTACAGTGAACTCTCAACCCATTAGTCTGTTCTACTTGTGATGTGTGTATATATATATATATATATATATATATATATAGGAAAAACTACTAAACAGTTGTAAGTTTAAAAATGTATTTTTTTGACAGTATTTATTTATTTCTATTATTATATTTGATATTTCAGACCGTCCTCGGCCTTTCATCAGAAACAAATGATTTGAAAATTTAAATTAGAAACGTTTTCGCGAGGAGCGTTCGTCTGAGAGATTGTTTATATCACGTGACACAGAAAGCGATAGATTTTTTAAATATTTGTAAAAGTAAACCTATCTTTATTAATACTTATAAATGTTGTTTTAAAGAAATTTTTTTTAAGTGTATCTAAAAATGTTTTTCAGATACACTTAAAAATATTTTTTAGATACACTTAAAATTTTTTAAATACACTTAAAATTTTTTTTAGATACACTTAAAATTTTTTTAGATACACTTAAAATTTTTTTATATACACTTAAAAAAACTACAACTTTTCAGTAGTTTTTCCTATACATATTATTAATACAGTATACGTGGATCATCACTATATATATATATATATATATATATATGTATATATTAAAATAAATTTTCAAAATTCAAAAATGTTGAATGAACATTTCAACATGAAATCCCTAAGAGAAATCCCACATATCCTCAGCAACAGCCAGTCTATATCAAAATGAGAATAAAATAAGATTAAAAAGAGAAATAAAAAAATAAAAAGATAAAGAAATAAAAGAATAAATAACGGTTAAGGTTTGGGAAATATACGTCACAAAAAGTTTTTCTGGAAAATTAGTCTATTTTTGGTTTTTACTTTTAGATAGAGTTGTAACTGAACAGATGGGAAATTTGGCATGTCTAGCTTCATAAACGAAAAAAGGTTTAAGGAAGGGAGGTCTTTAAATTGAGAATTGAGTTAAACAAAAACAGAACAGAAAGGGAAGGGGCGGGATATAACAAATGTCTAGAGAAAAAATATATTAGCTCTGTAATTTTAATGACATTGAGCTCTCCTCCTGTATCATTTTTTAATATTAAAATTTTTAATATTAATTAGGATCAGTTTCTTGGAATGTATCTTCCTACTTTTCCGTTTCAGATTAAAGTAATTTAATATATATATATATATATATATATATATATATATATATATATATATTTATGGGGTGAAATTATATATATAACACCTCACTTAATAAATCCTTGTCCTAACTAATAAAACAACTTTTAGGCAAAATTCGACTTTATTCATCAATATAATCTTCTTCTAGAGTGATACACTGATCCTAACGCTTTTCTAACAATTCGATGTCTTTTTTGGCCTCAAAATACGCCTCAGTTTCGATATCACTTCTTCATTCCAGGTGTTTGCATCTTTAGTCTCTTTGGAAGGCTTGCACTGCTGCTTTTCCCTCAACTCACTGCCGATTTGACTCCAGAGTGAAGTGCTGGATCCATGCTTCATCCATTATCATATATTTACGCAAAAACTGCTTCTTGTTGCGTTGAAACAGGTGCAAACAACGCTCTGAATAGTCGACGCGTTGCAGTTTATGATCGACTGTGAGCAAACGCGGCACCCACTTTGAACACAACTTTCTCATTGACAAATTTTCATGCAACTTTTTCTGCTTTCTGATATGTTCAGCTCCTCTGGTATCTCATGCAAATTCAATTTACGATCGACAAAAAGGAGTTTGTGGATTTTTTGATGTTCTCCGGAACAACTACTGATTTAGGGTGACCTGAGCATTCAGCATCATTTGTGTCTGTACGACCGCGTTTAATGTCAGCATACCACCTCTTAACCGTTATTTCCGACAGAGCAAAGTCCGAATGACACTTAACAAGCCAATGATTTCCTTGAACAGTATTTTTCCCATCAGAAAGCAATGCTTTATCAACACACGAAATTCAAATTTTTCCATTGTTTTGAAAATTTGCAACAGTAACTTCACTTAAATAACTGTAATTTGTAAACCAATAATCCGATTGTGCTCAAATCATGTGGATTTATTTTAAATAATAGCGCCATCTATATGCCCGTCTCGGGACTTATTCAGTAATGTATTACATATGTCATTTCACCCTATGCAAAGTAATAAAACCAATCAGACGCTAGTGGTTACTGAATGTTAGTGACGATGAGAAAAATTACAATTAAGAAGATAGAACAATAAAAGAATAAGAAATAAGAAGACAAAATATAACGATTGACGTTGCATTTACATTTTTGAAAATCAAATTGATTACGAAGCAAAATAATGGAAGAGACGTCTACAATATTAGATTATACTAGCAGTATAGCCCGGCGTTGCTCGGGTGTAATGAAAGCTTTAAATCTAATTCATGGTCTTGGAGCTCAGACTATTTGGACGTTGGCACGAAAGACTAAAAAGCAATAGTAGTTTCCTGTTAAAGCGAAACTCTAGACTGAAAGAAAAATGAATGGATGTAAGTCAAATTTTGATTTCCTTGTATCGATATCAAATAGGTTTTTTCATCGTAAACTGAATTTTAAAGGCTAAATAAGTCCTTTGAGTAAATGGTATCATGGCTGAGACTAAGAACTACAATTATACCTACTTAGAGCCAAAGCCGAAGCAAAAACTAAAATAAAAGGGCTGAAAAAATTATAGACATACAGGCAGATAAACAGACACACATACAAACATCTTGCCTTTTATATATATATATATATATATATATATATATATATATATATATATATTATCGATGTTCTTCACTATTGTAAGAACTGCAACCTTGAAACTTCTGAATATCGTTTCTTATGTCCTTGTCTATGAGTGTATGAAATTTGATTAACCCTCTAGGGCCATTCGTATCATATTTGATACAGTATGAAAACAAGCCTTGAAAGAAATATTTTCCTGAAAATTTTTTTAAGAGAAATATTTTATAAATTTCAAATGAAAGCAGTACTGACTGCTCAGTCAATGAATACCAAATTTTTCCTTATAGGGAAATACCAAATGTTTCTTTATAGGGAAATACCAAATGTTTCCTTATAGGGAAATACTGTATCAAATATGATACGAATGGCCCTAGAGGGTTAAAATCGGACCACTCCTTCCATAAACCGATTTTTTCGATTATCGATTTTCGATATTTATCGGGGATATCTCGACACAAAACCTAGCTAAGAACACTCGCAGACGCTTATTGTACAACTGTGTAAATTTTCAAGAAAATTGGTTCAGCCGTTTCGGAGTCTATACGTAACGGATACACACAGACACACACAGACACACAGACACACACACACAAAGTTCCATTTATAAATAAGTTTAGATTAGATTAGATCCTATCTAATACTTGCATAAATTCTACAAAAATCATGCAATATAAAGATTTCGTAAAATTTTTACTTACTTTCAAATACAAATCTGTGACGTATCAGTTTCTTGCAACGAATTGGAGCAAAGGCGTAATACAAAGCTCTTTCACCAGGTGGCGCCCAAAGAGCATTTCAATCTTTTTTTTAAGGTGGCAGATATTTTTGTTTGTATTGTTATTTAAGTCAAATTAAGCGGTTTTATGGTTGATTTTTAATTCAATTATTTCTCTGCTTATTCTCACTCTTTTTATTTTGTTCGTTTAGTTCCTTTGTTTAATTTCTGTCTTAGAGTTCCGTATTTGAATTATTTGTGTCTTTGTTCCTTTTTTTTTTTTTTTATAAGCGTTTCACCCCGAGCAAGGCATGTCACTGTCACTACTTCGCAGGGGGCTACATAGAGTGGAGAAAGGATGGTTAAATATAGGAAATGTCAGAGGGTGGGTGATAGGCGGGTAGGGATACCGAGAATGGTTAAATATAGGAAATGTCAGAGGGTGGGTGATAGGCGGGTAAGGATACCGAGAATGAGGGTTGGGTAGATGAAAGTGTTCTGAGAATAATTGGGAGTTAGTGTGATAGGAGGTGTCTATTGACCCTACATTTAAACACCTGGAGATTGTAGCTGTCGGGAAAGCAGACTTGTGGAAGGGAGTTCCACAGGCGAGAAGCGCGAGAAAAGAAGCTGTTGGAGTAGAATTTACGGTTACATCTTATTTGTTTAACTGTAAAAGGGTGGGACCTAGTTGCTAATCTAGTATCTCGTGTAAATTCGTGCTTAGGCGGCACCAGTGATCGAAGCTCATCGGAGCAGTAGTCATGAAAGTACTTGTAGAAGAGGCACAGGGAAGCCACATCACGCCGGTGAGAGAGTGGTTGCAGCCGGTCTGCCAAGTCAGTATCAACCACGTTACAGATCCTCCTTTGTATTTTGTCAAGAAGCCCAAGGAGAGCAGCAGCAAAAGCAGTCATAACAAATTTCTATTCCCAAGAGTGATTCTGATCGGCGAAAGCATAAATTGTGATTCCCCAGAAAAGCAAATAAAATAAAACAATATCAATTTCAACTTTTGAATATTTGTCAATAATACTTTCTAAATTTATAGCTGTTTTTGTTTTTCACTGAACAACATCGCCAAAGAAGACAGTTTTAAAACATTCCAGATTACGAATAATCTGTCTATTCTTTTGGAGACGATTTAACTTTTATCAGATCGGAGACGAAAAATCATCTCTTCTTTTCTTTTAATTCTAATCTCGGTTGTGACTGTAGATTTCAGGGCCATTTACAATTTAAGTAAAGGATCCATCCAATCGTCTGATTTGTAAAGATAATGACATCAATATTCACATCACAATAAATGGAAGCCCCATTGTCTGGTTTGGTTGACAATAGAAGAGTCAGGATTGAACAAAAATCGATAAATTGATTAAATATTCAATAATTAGTCATGAAAACATGAATACATGTCCATGAATAAACTTAATATTTTTTCTTTACCTTTGTCAATGAGTTTGCATGCTCGTGTCGTACTCTAAAGAGCATTTTTTTAATTTCATACTAAAGTTCACCTGTTTCAAGGCTCGATACGTACTCAAGGTAGAGTGACACTGTTAAAATGAAGATGTTGAATGAGGTACGTGATACAGATGAAAGAGGAAGTAACAAAAACTAGAGGATAGATAATTATTGACCCTTGATTTAAAAATGTTAAAAATGTAGTGCTCAGGAAAGCACCCACTTAGGAGTTTATTTTATTCCCTAGCACTTCAATCACACTCCACCCACGTCTATTGAACAGGTGAAGAGGCTCATCCCTTGTTTCCTGTTTAGGATGTGGTTTCCGGCTTTCTCTTTTCCAATCTTCTGACTTTGTTTATTTTTTTTTCAATTGGAGTAGATAGATCTATCTATCGCCCGGTTCACACTCCACCCACGTCTATTGAACAGGTGAAGAGGTTCATCCCTTGTTTCCTGTTTCGGATGTGGTTCCCGGCTTTCTTTTTTTCCTATCATTCTACTCTTAAGTAGCCCCATTCGCATCAGTGGTGTCACCGCCTTGCTTGGGGTGATATGATTAAAAAAAAAAAGAAAAAAAAAAGAAACAGACTGTCGCCTCTGGGTGTGGACTTCAACATCATAATTTTAATAGTAACACTCTAGGTTGCCATTTCTTTCTGCGTTAAACCAACTGCCAACCAAAGCTATAGAGCCCAATTTGTTCTGATATTTAATTCTTTTGTCCAGATCAGTCAGTTAAGTGCCATACTTGATACACGCTTGGGCGATCATGTCTCTTTCGATCCATGACTGACTCGGCAGAAGATTTTTCCGCAGTAGGTGGCCATTGCTTTAGCGTAGACGGGTTGCTAAACAAGGCTGTCTTGCTGTTCAACCCTTAACTGGAGGGAGAAGAGATAGATTTTTACCTTTTCCATGATTTGTACGGAAGTGAATAGAACGAATTTAACTAGAATTCGAACTCTACTCTCCCCTCATTCTGAAACGATATCCATTACATCAACACGCACCCTATAATTTATACCCGTGTATAAAACAACCTAAACTAAAATTATCACGACTATACTCTAAGCGGAGTGTATAGTTTTGGTGGATGTATATTTTGGACTGTGCGAACAGTCTGAGCTTGGTGTATATTCTGGACTGGGCTTATATTCTGGACTGAGTGCATATTCTAGGCTTAGTGTATAATTTGGTCATGTGTATATGAGTATGGGTGTGCGTTGTGGTGCAGTAAATTTCGGCTCGGAACGAGAATCGGATAGCCGAGTTCGAATCTCAGTCGAATTCGTCACATTCATTTACACACAAATACCCTTGGTATACAGGTATTAATCTGTTGTTTCTTCCTCTAGCTGTGGGTTAAATAGCAGAACAAATCGGGTCCTATAGTCCTGGTTGGCAACCAGTCTATCGCAGAAAGTAATGGCAACCTACTGTGGGAAATTCTTCAGTCATGATCGCCCAAGTGTCTATCACTCATGGCACTTAACTGGCTGATATAT
Source organism: Ascarosepion bandense (assembly GCA_037127315.1). Lineage (NCBI taxonomy): Eukaryota > Metazoa > Mollusca > Cephalopoda > Sepiida > Sepiidae > Ascarosepion > Ascarosepion bandense. The sequence goes on from JBBBDQ010029466.1 coordinate 68,040, forward strand.
TCTGAGCTAGATGTATAGTCTGGATTAGGTGTATATTCAGGATACTGTGCGTATTCTGCGTTGTCCTGGGTATGACAATAAACTGCATCCGGCAGCAAGGCCTCTGATTTTTAATTGCTGTTGTTCCCAGGACCACTCTAACCCGGAATTATAGCACCTGTTAGGGTCCCAGCTATGGGCAAATAGTAAAACCCCAAACTGGGGTCGAACCACTATGAAAGTATTAAAATAGACTTTTATAGAAATATATACATAAAAATGGACTTTTATAGAAAAGTATACATTTTTGAAAGACAAAATTATTACCATAATACATTTTTGAAGGAAAAAAATTATTGCCAAAATATTTTTTTTTAATACAAATTAGAAGACATCCTAAATTTTCTAAAATAAAATAAAATTTTTAATCAAAATCCATCAAACTTCTCACTATAACTGAACATTAAAAATATCTTAAAACCCCACGTTTTTGGCATTAAATAACCCACAGAGGTTGATATGCTGTTAAACAAAACTCAAACAAATCAAACAAACATATTCTGGGCTGCGTCTATAATTTCGGTTGGATGTATGTTTTGGGATGTATGTATATTTTAGCGTTGTGTATAGTCTGTGCTCGTACCTTGCGACATTATGAGAGATGTGTATGTGAAAGCCCAGTAAGTAAGAAGGTCGGTTTTCTGTGTAGAGCCAGGAAGTTTTTTCCGCCTGAAACCATCCTGCACATATATAAATCTATCGTCCGCCCGTGCATTGAATACTGCTGCCATATCTGGTCGGGTGATCCTGCTATCCACCTAGGTGTCCTTGACAAAATCCAACGGAGAATCTGTAATGTGATCTATCCCGACCTGGCAGCTCAGATACAGTCACTTTCTCACCGGCGCAATGTGGCTTCTCTGTGTCTCTTTTACAAGTACTTTCACGGCTTCTGCTCCGATGAACTTAGCTCTCTGGTTCCCCATATGCATGAATTTGATCGCGCAACAAGATTAGCAACTAGGCCCCACTCTTTTACTGTGAAACCAATAAAATGTAAACACAAATTCTACTCCAGCAGCTTATTTTCTCGCACTTCCCGCCTGTGGAATTCCCTTCTGTTTACTTGCTTCCCCAACAGCTACAATCTCCAGGTGTTGAAGTCAATAGTCATCTCCTATCTCACTAACCTGCATCCTCACTCTCATGCTCCTTTTTCCATCCATTCAACTCTCAGTATCTTAACCCTTCTCTTACCCACTGCCTGTCATGCCCTGTAACCTGTCACTCTTTCTCATAACCCTCCTTCTATGTAACCCCCTGCGCACCAGTGACAGTAGACTGCCTTGCTTGGGGCAATATGATTATAAAAAAATGTAATCGAAATACGCAAATCCACGCATATTTCCTCATTTCGTTCACTATTCTTCTCTCTCATGATATCACTATCATTAATACATTTTTCAAACCAAATTCTTGTGCATTGTTAGATGTTGTTACACGCTGATGAGTCGAGGGACAAAAGTATCGCTCAAATAGTCGAGCAAATCTCGTGTCATCTAATCTGACGTAGTAGCGTCAAATTAGCTTTGCCGGTGTTCGCACCAATTTTCTGTTTGCCACCAATTTAATCAGGCAACAATTTACTCTGATGCCGTTGTCAGAAATTCCGCTGTGCCAAATGTGTATAACTTCCTGTTTCCATAACCCAATCCAAACTAACGAATCTAACAAGCAATCGGGAAAACAGGTCAGTAATGGAAATAATAGTACTTACTCATAACAACTCTGTAAATCGTCTTAGAACCTATTACAACTAAAGTAGTGAGTTCGATCCTCATTGGGTGCCCCATGCTTTCGGCTTTGTGCCACCTCTAATCTGCTCTTAGAAAATCAGCTATCAACTATCAAGTTAGTTTATTTATCATTTATTTACAGCACTATAAAATATTCAGTAAAGTATATATATATATATATATATATATATATATATATTACAAAAAGTGTAAGAAGTAATAATTCTCAATTTTGATTACACAATATTGACACACCTAAAGCGTTTTCTCCAACTACCACTCTTTAATTTTCTAAATAACCATGAATTCATCTTATATTTTAAAATAAATCATTTTCACCATTTCATTTTAACATATCAACTGAAGAGGAACAGTTTAGTTCTGAAACATGAAAATTTTTGTGTAGCAATATTATGCTTTTATAAACCATTGTGATAACAAAATTACGATATATATATATATATATATATATATATATATATATATATATATATATATATATATATATATAGCATAAGTATGTTCTAACATGACTACAAAGTAGGTAATTTGTTTCAATACCCAACCCTCATTCTCGGTATCCTTACCCGCCTATCACCCACCCTCTGACATTTCCTATATTTAATCATCTTTTCTCTCCACTCTATGTAGACCCCTGCGCAGTAGTGGCAGAGACATGCCTTGCTCGGGCTGAAACGCTTATAAAAAGAAAAAAAAAAACTTCTTGTGCCTTGTCAAGTGATGGTGTTGATTGCCAAATGAAACTTTTTAAAACTCTTCATCTTAAATTACTTAAATACTTAGACCCAGATTGATAAAGAATTCTTTTATACGTTGTCCCTTTCTTTCTTTCTTTTTTCTTTTTCTCTTTTTCTCTTTCTTTCTTTCTTTCTTTCTTTCTTTCGCAATATTACTTTTAAAAGTTATGAATTAAACCCCTTTAATTGTTGCTCCCTGCATTGTTTAATTTTAATTTTAATTCTAAATTTTACTTTTTAAGCTTTATTTTTATTTTTATCTTATCTTATTCTTATTTAACATTTTGAAATTTTAATTATATGTCTACATGTAATATTAAAACATTAAAATTTTTAAATTTTTATGTTTTGGCGTTTAGACACTTTTGATTTCTTCTCCCTACAGTTTAATATTTTTTATTTTATATTTTAAACTGAATTTTAAATTAATATCTACATGAAATTTTAGAATATTTAAATTTTTAATCTTGTTATTAAAAAAGCAATAACTTAACTTAATAAGATTTAAGTTTCATGAGCATTGAGTGAAATTAAATTCAAATCTATTAAACTGTCAGTTTGAAATATGCACCTGATGACTGCATCACGCATGTAACTCCGAGTCGTACCATAGGCGTAGGACAATATGTATATTTATTAATTATATATATAATATAGCTCTGTTCATACATTGAACACTGTTTTATTAACACCTTAATAATAAAACTATATATATGCGTACCATAAGGTATATTTATTAATTTGCGTCGCTACATTTCGCTCCTTATTGCTGGGCACTTTTGTTTGGTGTAATAGCATTTTATGCCTTATTTCTTACTTGTTGCCGGAATATGGAATCTATAAATTTAAACTACGTCACTAAAAATATCTTGGTCCCCGGTAAAATATATATATATATATATATATATATATATATATATATATATATATATATTACACGCTTACACTATTACACAAAATTGAAAGTGTACTAAATAGTATGGGATGGAAGCTCTACCTCTCCAAAAATAAGAATTTCTCAATTTTAGATAACACAGAGTTTTACAGGTTTAAATCTTTAAAAACTCCACCACCTGACGAGCAATTATCGAAATTTGAGAACGACTTATTACATATAATTAGGTTTATGGTAAGGTCTTGAAGGCTATCACAATGCGTTTAGTAAAATAAAGGAAGGTAAAGAAGTTGTTGGGTATTACCTATTTATTACCTACAATTGGTTGAAAGGTACGGAACACGAAAACAAGCTCTCCTACCGTACTGAAGATGAGATTTTGATCTCGAAATATTAATGTATAATAAATAGGTAATACCCGAAAACTTCTTTACCTTCCTTTATTTTACTCAACGCATTGTGGCAGCCTTCGAGACCTAACCTTACACCTAATATTCACAATGCTTCAAGCAAATTACAAACTTTCCTTCATCTAATTAATAAAATTAAATCACTGAATACTACCAACGAGCTGCAAAAAAACAATGCGGATGGACAGAAATAATTTCGAACAACCAGAAAAACTGATTATTAAATTGGACAAGACAAGCCAGCATTATTTTATAAACGCGGAGTCATACCACATAGCATTCTCCGTGAAACCAAGAGATTATAAAAAGGCGCCTGGTAACTTGGAAGGGAAACCAACATCAATAGGGAAGCTAAGAAAATAACTAAGGGACTTAGATGAGAGGATTTCACTATCAAAGACTACAAACACAATTCCATAAACAACCCAAAATAAAGATTATTAAATCCTTAAAAAAACTACAGACAAAATTAGCAAAATTATCCTTGAAAGAGCTGCTGTATTCACCAAGAATGCCTTAGGCATGAATCAATGGAAGAACACAGCTGAGGTGACTGATTGGTTCACGAAAATAAAAAAAATAAAAGTGATTGCACAAATTCAATTTGATATTTTTGATTTCTACCCGTCTTTATCTGAAAAACTTTTAACCGCAACCTTAAATTTGGCTAAAAATTACTGCCCCATCAGTGACCTAGACATCAACATAATCAAACAGGCCCAAAAATCGATTTTATTTTGCGATGAATGGCTCTGGACTACAACAACTTCCCTCATTTCTGCATCTTTATGGGGGTATGATTCTGCAGAGGTTTGCAATTTGGTAGGACATTTTTGTTCTGGAATCTTAAGCACATCTTCGATTTATGTAACACCGGACGTCGGACCGATTATCCTCCGCAAAACTAATCCACAAAAACCGGATAACCTCAGAAAGGATCGAATAAATTTTTTCAATGACCACGATTTTAATATTACCATCATAACTAACTCTAAAGACGTAAATTTCTAAGATGTTTTTTTTGAGTAGATAAACTATCGCACGGTTCACAATTCACCCACGTCTATTGAACAGGTGAAGAGGCTTATCCCTTGTTTCCTGTTTAGGATGTGGTTCCCGACCTTCTTTCTTTTTTTTTCCAATCCTGTTTCACTTTTTTTTCTTCTCTTTTTTTTCTCAATTGGAGTAGGTAGACTAAACTATCGCCCGGTTCACACTCCACCCATATTTATTGAACAGGGGAAGAGGCTCATCCCTTGTTTCCTGTTTAGGATGTGGTTCCCGGCTTTCTTTTTGTTTTTCCAATACTGTTTCACTTTTTTTCTTCTCTTTTTTTTTCTCAATCGTAGTAGATAGACTAAACTATCGCCCGGTTCACACTCTACCCATATTTATTGAACAGGTGAGAGGCTCATCCCTTGTTTCCTGTTTAGGATGTGGTTCCCGGTTTTCTTTCTTTTTTCTTTTTTTCCAATCCTCTTTCACTTTTTTCTTCTCTTTTTGTCTCAATTGGTGTAGATAGACTAAACTATTGCCCGGTTCACACTCCACCCATATCTATTGAACAGGTGAAGAGGCTCATCTCTTGTTTCCTGTTTAGGATGTGGTTTCCGGCTTTCTCTTTTCCAGTCTTTTCACTCTTTTCTTTTCTTTCCTCTTTTTTTTTTCAATTGGAGTAGATAAACTATCGCCCGGTTCACACTCCACCCACGTCTATTGAACAGGTGAAGAGGGTCATCCCTTGTTCCCTGTTTAGGATGTGGTTTCCGGCTTTCTCTTTTCCAGTCTTTTCACTCTTTTCTTTTCTTTCCTCTTTTTTTTTCAATTGGAGTAGATAAACTATCGCCCGGTTCACACTCCACCCACGTCTATTGAACAGGTGAAGAGGCTCATCCCTTGTTCCCTGTTTAGGATGTGGTTTCTGGCTTTCTCTTTTCCATTTTTTTCACTCTTACATAACCCCCTGCGCATCAGTGGCGTTACTGCCTTTCCTGGGGTGACATGATTAAGAAAAAAAAAGATGTTACCTTTGACCTGAGCAATAGTCTATACAAACCGTACATTAAGGATTCACATACGTTAACAAGAAATCTAATCACCCCCAGAGAATCACCAGTGATCTACACAAATCCATCCAATTTCGTTTAGTACCAACTCTAGCAATAAGGAAATTTTCAACAACTATGAAATTAAATACATTAATGCTTTAGAAAATAGTAAACTTAACACTAGTTTAGAATGGTCCGTGAAAAACATGGTAGGTAGAAATTAGCCGAAATCACGTAAATGTAACATTATTTGGTTTAACCCACCATTCAGTCGTAACGTCCAAACTAACATTGATAAATTCTTTCTAAATTTAATTTACAAACATTTCCACTATTCTCCGACACTAACAAATTTTCAATAAAAACAATGTTAAATTCAGTTATAGTTGCATTAAGAACAGATAAATATATTTCACAACATAAAACTATATGAAATAAATACTTGACCAACATAAACAACATCCATCACCCAACTAATGGCAACAATAATTCGTCTAAAAATAATTGCTACTGCCGAAAAAATAAAAGCTGCCCATTGAATGGCCAATTTATGTCCGAAAGTATTGTTTTTAGAGCTCGAATTAATTCGGATGTTAAATTTTACTTTGGAAGCACTTCTGACAAGTGGAAGATAAGATTTAACAACCACATGTTGTCTTTAAACAACAGTAAATACAGCAAAAAGTACTGCTTTATCCATATATTATTAGAAATTAAAAAACAACAGTAAGAACAAAAAAAAACAAAACAAGAACCCAATTATTATCTGGAATATCGTAGCTAAATCGAAACTTTACAACGGAAAAGGAGAGAGATGTAATCTATGCCTTTTAGAAAAAACATGTCATCTTAAAACATATCAATAATCCTAATTTGCTTAATAAAAAATGATTTAATGACCACATGCTATCATAGAAGTAAATACTTACATAAATTCTTAGACCCAGATTGATATAGATTACTTGTTACTTTTCCAATTTTCCCCGCAATATTATTTTTAAAAATTATGAATTAAACCACTTAAATTTTTGCTTCCTAAATATTTGATTATAAATTTTAATTCTTAATTTTACTTTGTAATTTTTATTTTTATTTTCATTTTCATTTTTATTTTGTTTTATTTTATTTTTATGCAAAATATTTAAAATTTTAATTTTTTATCTACATTTTTTATCTATTAGAATATTCAAATTTTTAATTTTTTACATTTTATTATTTACCTCATTTGATCTCTTTGCATTTTGATATTTTTTATTTTATAACTTAAATTTAAATATTTATCTACATGTAATCATAAAATATTTAAACTTTTAAACTTGCTATTAAAAAGCAGTAACTTAACTTTATAAGATTTAATTCTCATGAACATCGTTTGAACTTAAATTCAAATCTTTTAAAATGTCAGTTTGATATATGCGAAAAGCATGAAACTCCGGGTCGTGCCATAGACGCAGGACAATATATACATTCATTATTTTACACACACACACACACACACACACACACACACACACACACACACACACACACACACACACACACACACATATATATATATATATATATATATATTGCATAAGAAGTTTTACAAAATGGATTAACTCCGACATATGTTTAATTCATTTTTTAAACATTATTTTTAATAGATACTCGTATATGAGTAAATGGTCAGTATTTTTGTTTTGATGAGCTGTGATACGGAGAAACAGATCTGTCTGCGGATGTCTCTCTCTCTCTCTCTCTCTCTCTCTCTCTCTATATATATATATATATATATATATATATATATATATAGTTAAATAAAATAAAGACAGGAGGAAAACTGTATTTTAAATCGCCTACGCGTTTCGTCCTGTGATGGATTTTATCAAGACAAAAAGACGAAATGAGCTTTATTCGAAATGAGCTTTATTCTAAATTACGTATCTAAAAACAAACAGTGTTGGCAACCACAAAGACGCTCACAAATCATTTCAAAAGATTGTTCATTTTAGTATAATTTCCATAAGTAAAACAGACTAACATACATAATAAGAAATTTGAAAGAAAACGGTTGAATTCCCTTCATCTTAATATCTCATGACATTGCCTCTACACACGAAGGAAGTCTAAAAACTAAAATATTCTGTTAATCTTATGAAATGATTTGTGAGTATCTTTGTGGTTGCCAACACTGTTTGTTTATAGATACGTAATTTAGAATAAAGCTAATTTCGTCTGTTTGCCTTGATAAAGTCCATCACAGGACGAAACGCGTAGGCGTTTTAAAATACAGTTTTCCATCCTGTCCTTAATCTCAGATCATGACTGAGTATATTTTTACATATATATATAATTAAACATTGTGTTTATTTATATCTACTGGCCTTCATAATCGAGAAATCTTAAGTAAAATATGCGTACTCCGACAGTATTCAAATTTGTGTTCCCTAGAAGAAGCTGTTATCACATCTTAATGATCGTTTCCTACATGGAAAAATAGTTATACTCATGTGCCGTCTAAAATGACGGTAACATATATATTGATGTACCTACTATTGAGTATCTTATATTAAGACATAAAAAACAACTAATCCGAACTCCTGGGCGTGATAGGACGGAAATATATGCATATTCAATTAAAACCTCAAAAACTACATGTAAATTTCGAAAAAAATATTTTTATTTGAAAAAAATATGTAATTTGGCTCTGTAAATAAATAATCTTATTTACATTAAATTATAATATTGATAGGATCTTATTTGGGATTTTACCTAAATGCCACTTTCTTATTCACTCGGTTCACTCGGATATATATATATATATATATATATATATATATATATATATATATATATATATATATTTAACCATATATACCTCCAAAGCAAGTCGCGGGAGTGAGGACAGAGCCACCTGAATATCGTTTTCCAGAAAGACAACTGAAGGTGGATGGTCAAGCCGTTAAGTATACAAAGTGTTTTCCCTACTTGGGCAGCAAGGTGAATCATGATGGTTCATTGGATGACGAAATTGTCAACAGGATTGCGAGGGCTACACATGCCTTTGGGAAGTTGCGCCATCGCCTGTGGGATGAACGTGGTATCTGATTGGATACGAAAATTGTGGTTTATCGAGCTGTTATTCTCTCCATCCTCCTGTATGGCTCTGAGTCTTGGACTCCTTATAGACTTCACATCCGTCAGCTGGATGTATTTCACAAACACTGTTTGCGGTCAATCTGTGGTCTTAGCATTCGAGACAAGATGCCCAACGTTGACCTCTTCAGAAAATGTAATATTTCTGGAATAGAGCCATTCCTCATTCAGTTCCAACTACGTTGGACTGGACACGTATTGAGGATGACCGAGGAAAGGATACCAAAAATCATGATGTACAGTCAATTGGAGAGCGGTAGGAGAAATGTTGGACGGCCTTTACTGAGGTACAAGGATAAGATCAGGAGTAATTTGATTTCTCTCAATCTGCCTCACAACATTCTTGAGAGCAGAGTCTCTGATCGAATGGAGTGGAAGGCATGTTGTTTTGATGGTCTTCAGCGATTCAAATCTGACAGTCTGAATCATATGAGTCAGAAACGAGAGAGAGTCAAGCGGGCTGTATTGGTACCTGCAAGTGCATCCCATAACCAGCACACTTGCACTCTGTGTGGATTGATTTGTAAGTCCCTTGCTGGACTTAGATGTCATCAGAGGCTGAAGCATGGATGAAGTCAGAGTTGTCGGAACCTCATACGTCGAGATCGACGGGAGAGTCCATCATATATATGTATATATATATATATATATATATATATATATATATAATTATCCAAAGGAATATGCAGGTAGGTAAATTCCAAAACCCCGATCCTAATTAATATTTATTTCATTAATATTAAAATTGATCAAGGTGGGGGGCTCATTGCAATTATTATATTCTAATTACAGAGCCAATTATAAAATACAGCAAATTTCGATGTTCAAATCCGTTGAATAGCGATTTCTACGAGAATAACCTCGCGTTTTCAGCAACGAAAATTTATTCAATTAAATTCAAATGACAAAAGATTTTATACCGGCAGAAGTCCAAGAAAAATTTTCATCACAAAAAAATAAAAAGGGGTGGGATTAATAATTTGGAATTTAAAGAAGTAAACAGGGAAGCAGACAGATACTTATGTCTATTTAAAAAAAAAAAACCTTTGCCGGTATAAAATCTTTTGAACATCGAAATCTGTTTTATTTGATATATATATATATATATATATATATATATATATATATATATATATTTCACTAATCGACAACAGTATCATTGCAAAAAAAAATAACAATGCACTGTCAAAGAGAAAACAGAAGGCAAGAGCTTTCATAACTGGTAGTAAAGTTTAATAACTTATAGTAAAGAGAATGAACTGAGCCGACGCTGCCTCGCTATTGTCTTTCCCTTCATGTGCGTGACAGGATGAATATATATATATATATATTTATATATATATATATATATATATATATATATATATATATATATATGAAGTTGCTCCTTCTCGTCAAATTTCTGATTTTTGAACAGATTTCGGAAGTGGGTCGAACCGAAAATTTATCAGCGCCCCCTTTCAAAAAGTCAATCGCTGAAACGAGAAATACATTTGCATATAGCTCTACGCGACGTCTTTTACAAAAGCGTTTATTTCTCGCGAATATCGATAGAAAATAATTCATGCGCTCCGTCAAGCCAGTATTTTGCAACATAAACGTACAGATTCCAAATAAATAAATATGTAAAATATTAAAAAGAACATTCTAACGTGGAATAATGTATGATAGTACATGACACTGATTTTATGCATTAAAAAACAAGCTAAAAATATAGATAAATAAACAATCGAATAATAAATAATTAAAAAAAAGTAATAAATAACAATAAAAAAAATGACAAGAGTAAATATTGAGCTAAACAAGAATAGAAAAAATGGTGGCATTTTTAACAAACAAAAAGACAACAAAATCAAATCAATGTTGACTTGGGGTCTGATCCGAGTGAAAGAGAGGAACGTACTTTCACCCCTCCAAAATAGTGATGATAAAAATGCCAACTTGAATTAATATGAAATACAAATGCAGATTTCGAGTGCATTCATCGTTACGCTTTGCATCATGGGATAGAAAGAGATAGGAAATTATTTATACGTTTTGGTTTCCACCATTTTATTTGTTTAATAACTTTTTTATTTTTTAACATTCTTATTTTTATTTATATGGCAGCTTGCTTCAGTCTTGCTATCTTCTTTCCATTGTTTCTTTCTTCTCTCTTTTGTTTATTTATTTTTTTCTTCAAATTTCTATCTCTTGATTTTATGGTATTTAGTCTAGATTTTGCTGTTTTCGATTTTGTGAGGTTTTCTGTATTTATGTATTTTTTCTTTCCGATTTTTTTTCACGTTCTTTTGTTGTCATTCATTATATTAATCTTTTAGTTATCATTTGCACTTTCTTTCTTCGGCCATTTTGTCATTTTATTTTTCGAAATATTTACTCTTTATCTTACAACACTCTTTCTTTCTTTCTTTCTTTATTTTTGTTTGATTCTTTCTTTGTATAAATATGTCACTTTATTTTTCATTTACATCTCTTCATCTCTTTTCTTACAAATGTTTGTAATTTTCTTTATTTCTTTTTTCTTTCTTTCTTCCTTTCTTTCTTTCTTCGATCATTTTACTATTTGATTTTCGAAATATTTACTCTTTATCTTATAAAACCTTTTCCTTTCTATTTTCCCTTTGTTTGTTGTTTGTTGCTTTCTACAACTATAGTTTTGCTTTTTCATAATTTGCATCTCTTATTCTCTTTTCTTTCACACTTTTTGAATTTCTTTCTTTATTCTTTCTTTCTTTCCGTTTGCTTGTTTCTTTGTTCTTTTCTTTCTATAACTATGATGTTATTTCTTCATTTTTCATTTACATCTCTTCCTCTCTTTTCTTCAACACTTTTTGTATTTCTTTCTTTCTTTCTTTTTGTTTGCTTTTTTCTGTCTTTCTTTCTTTCTTTCTTTCTATAACTATGATGTTATTTCTTCATTTTTCATTTACATCTCTTCCTCTCTTTTCTTCAACATTTTTTGTATTTCTTTCTTTCTTTTTTTCTTTCTTTCTTTCTTTCTTTCTATAACTATGATGTTATTTCTTCATTTTTCATTTACATCTACTCCTCTCTTTTCTCCAACATTTTTTGTATTTCTTTCTTTCTTTTCTCTTTCTTTCTTTCTTTCTTTCTTTTTGATTGCTTGTTTCTTTCTTTCTTTTTTTCTTTCTTTCTTTCTATAACTATAATGTTATTTCTACATTTTTCATTTACATCTCTTCTTCTCTTTTCTTCAACATTTTTTGTATTTCTTTCTTTCTTTCTTTCTTTCTTTCTTTTTGTTAGCTTTTTTCTTTCTTTCTATCTTTCTTTCTTTCTTTCTTTCTATAACTATGATGTTATTTTTTCATTTTTCATTTACATCTCTTCCTCTCTTTTCTTCCAAATTATCTTTCTTTCTTTCATTCTTTCTTCGACAATTTTATCTTTTATTTTTAAAATATTTCCTCTTTATCTCGCAACAACGTTTTTCTTTCAGTCTTTCATTCTTTCTGTCTTTATTTATTTATTCTTTTTACCTTCATTTTATCTTCTTTCATTTACATGTTTCCTCTCTTGTCTTTTATATTTTTCATATTTATTTTTCGATCATTATACCATTTTATTTTTTAAATATTTCCTCTTTATCTTACAACATATTTTCTTTCTTCCTTTTTTCTTTTTTCTTTCTTTTTTCTTCCTTTCTTTCTTTCTTTTTTCCTTTCTTTCTTTCTTTCTTTCTTTCTTTCTTCCTTTCTTTCTTGTACTCACATTTTTGTTACCGCCATCCTCTTCACGCTTTTAGATTTGCCCTATTTTTATCGTTCTATTTTATTTTTCATTCTTTTTTTCTAATACCATAATTCTGCTTTTTAATTTTTTCATTCTCTCCTTTACTTCTTTTTTTTTCTACCATCTTTTATTCCACAATTTTCAACTTTCTTTCTTTCTTTCTTTCTTTCTTTCTTTCTTCACTTCCTGTCTTTAGTTGATTCTCTATTCTTTTTTCTTTCATTTACTCCTTTGGTCTTTTCTCTCCTTTTTATTGGTGCATTTTGTTTGTTGTTTTTCACCTTTTTAGTTTTTCTTTGTGTTTTGTTCGTTTCAACTCTTTCCATCCTCGCTGCCATGTTTCAGCATCGCATTCATCCGCTTCATACGCCTTTTTTAAATTTGTCATACACCTAAATCGACGTCAGATTCAATGAAGTTATGTTAATAACAATGGCGGAAACATGAAACGTCGATTTAGCTTTGTCTTCCGTTTAAAACCATTTGCGCGTCTAACGTAACTTAATGGCAAGCAAACTATCTTGTTCACCAGCTCGATCATGTCACGAATTCGTACTTCAGCGATTGCTTCACACTTGTAGCCTTAGAAAAAAATAATTGAGCATTGTTAATTTTTTTTACGTTAAGGTTCACCCTGTACAAATCCCGGTGCTACTTGAGGATGAGGGTTACGTTAAGGTGTAGCTTATACGAGGGTCACTCAATAAATAAAGTGATTTTTTTTTCAGTAAAAAGACTTCTACGAGGGTCATTCAATAAATAAGGTAAATTTTTCGGTATAAGAACTTCTACGAGGGCCATTCAATAAATAAGGTGAATTTTTCGGTATAGGGACTTCTACGAGGGTCATTCAATAAATAAGGTGAATTTTTCGGTATAAGGACTTCTAATACAGATAGAAACTTATTTTTTATTTAATTTTTTTTCTTTACTTCTTTTTCAAAGGGATTTAGTTTTTTCGCAGATTGAAAAAAAACTTTGAGAGTTTTGAAGATTAACAAATATGGCCGACCAAGAAGCATGCTCCAGGATTGAACAGAGGTCTTTTATCAAGTTTTTGGTTGCTGAAGGATGCAAACCAGTTGAAATTTATAGGAGAATGTCAACTATGTATGGTACCACATGTTTCAGCCAAAAAATGTCTACAAGTGGGCTAAATTGTTTAAGGAAGAACGGAGCAGTGTTGAGGATGAAGACAGGCCTGGGAGGCCTACAGTAGTGAGTTCTCCTGAGGTGATCGAATCAGTCAATGACCTCATTCAGTCTGACAGAAGGGTGACAGTGGATGACATTGCAAGGACTCTGAACTTATCTGTTGAACAAACGCAGGGGTCATCAGTCACATGGAGTCGGCTTGCATCAAGACAACGCAAGGCCTCACACAGCAGCCCAAACGATGCAGACCATCAAAGAGCTGGGCTGGGAACTGCCCCCTCATCCCCCTTACAGCCCAGACCTTGCTCCTTCAGAATTTCACCTGTTTGGTTCCTTGAAAGTGTTCACGAGAATCACGAAGTTTGAAAGTGACGATGAAATCAAAAGTGCTGTGAGCGATTGGCTGAAACATCAGTCCAAAGATTTATACGCTGAGGGAATACTGAAGCTTGTGCACAGATGGGAAAAGTGTGTGACACTTCCGGGAGACTACGGTGAACAATAAAAATAAGTAAGCTTCTATCTGTATTAGACGTCCTTATACCGAAAAATTCACCTTATTTATTGAATGACCCTCGTAGAAGTCCTTATACCGAAAAATTCACCTTATTTATTGAATGACCCTCGTAGACGTCCTTATACCGAAAAATTCACCTTATTTATTGAATGGCCCTCGTAGAAGTTCTTATACCGAAAAATTCACCTTATTTATTGAATGAACGTCGTATGAATAAGAGGACAGGATAACGGTTAACTCTAGATATAAATATAAGATTATAGTGACTGGGGAAATATCCTCTTGGGAGTCAATTCACAGAGAAGTGGTTCAGAAGAAGCTGTTTGAGTGGAAGTTACTTCTCGCTGAAGAAATACGTAGGGAATGTTGGTGGGTTTCTACTATGTTAATCGGGGAGCCGAGTTCGAATTCCACTTGAATTCCTTTCATTCACTTACGCGCAAATACCCTTGGGAAAGGTATTAATCCGTCTCTTCCCTCCAGTTATGGGTTAAATAATAAGATAGATTAGGTTCTATAGCCTTGGCTGGCAAACATTCTACCGCAGAAAGCAATGGCAACCTACTGCTGGATAATGTTCTGCCCAGTCAGTCATTTCTCGAAAGAGACATGATCGACCAAGCGTGTATCACGTATGGCTTAACTGACTGAAGTGGCATAGCGAGTTATTGCCGTGAAAGTTTGACCTGGGGGAAGTTAGGAATGTTGTTTGACCGAGCACTTTCCATGGGGGGAATGTTAGAACAGTGAGATACTGGCTACATCCCTCCTGTGAGAGAGAGGATGAAGGTTGGAAAATAATTTTCAAAAGACTCTTTTGAACTCTATCAAAGCTGGAAAGTGACAACTTGGCAGCTCCTTACAAAATATGGCAACAGTACTCGGTGTGTAATCGGGGAGCCGAGTTCAATTTCCAGTTGAATTCCTTGCATTCACTTACGCACAAATACCTTTAGGAAAGGTATTAATCAGTCTCTTCTCTCCAGTTATGGGTTAAATAATAGGACAGATTAGGTTCTATAGCCTTGGCTGGTAACCATTCTACAGCAGGAAGCAATGGTAACCTACTGCGAGATAATCTTCTGCTAAGTCAGTCATGTCTTATTCCAGACACGATTGCCCAAAGCGTATATCACGTATGGCACTCAACTAACTGACTACTAGGGTGTGCGTTGTGGCGCAGTGGATATCGACTCGGATCGACAAATCGGGGAGCCGAGTTAGAATTCCAGTTGATTTCCTTGCATTCACTTACGCGCAAAGACGCTTGAGAAACGTATTAATCTGTCTCTTCCATCCAGTTATGGGTTAAATATTAGGACAGATTGGGTTCTATAGCCTTGGCTGGCAACAAGTCTACTGCAGAAAGTCATGGCAACCTACTGCGGGGTAATCTTCTGCCAAGTCAGTCATGTCTCTTTCGAGACATGATCGTTCAAAGCGTGTATCACGTATGGCACTTAACTGACTGACACCATTTTCGTCCTGATCTGGATCTTATAAAAGTAGAGGATAGCATGAAGGGTCAGTTACTTACTGGAGCGGTACAGGGAGCCGATCACTTTACACGCACCTTTAAGGATAAATCGTATATACGAGTTCAACTTAGGGTCCGATGTCAGACCCAATTTTTTTGAAAAAAAAATATTGGAATAAATATAAATTCGGTTACAAAACTGAAGTTTTTTGCTTACTGGGTATCGTAAATTTATTCATTAACATTGTTCGGACTGTTGTCCTCATCTTTATTGCCATTATTTATGACGTTTCGGCCGTTGTACGCACCGGCCTTCTTCAGATGATAGTATCAGCGAAAAATCTGAAATGGCTTAAGTGCTAAAAAGGTGTAACTTCATCATATGGGATGAAGTAACATACCACACAGTGCAGCTCTCGAAGCATATGATCGAACCATGAGAGACATTAGGGATTGTTAGTCGCCTACGGGAGATATAACACACCTGTTTTGTGGAAACTTTAGGCAAACACTACCGTTCATATTAAAAGTTTCCAGAGCTGATGAAGTCAGTGGATGTCTCAAATCTCCATTGTTGAGACATATTAAAATGTTGACTCTGAGCACCAACAGGAGAGCACAATTATTTGGAGATCATCTGTCATCTCAGTTCTCTTGAAACCTTTTGAGACTTAGCAATGGCTGTGTATCTTTATATGTCAATCGAGAGATTATCATCATCCCGGTCAGCAACGTTGTCAGTCCTGCTGATAAGCTTTAGGTCAAGGTTTTCCCAAACCTCGAACAAAACTACAATTGGTTAGCGACAGTGCTATACCAGTTCCAAAGAACAAACTGTTGACAGAATTAATGACCAACTTTTACAGTTCCCCAGGAAACATCTCATATCTACAAGTCAGTAAATGTCATTTAACATCCGGAATAGATGGTCAATTATCTAACAGAATTTCTGAATTCTCTATAACTTTCTGGACTACATTGACATAGACTGAAACAAGATGGAGGTACATATAATGCGGAATTACGGAATTACGGAATCTGGATCCACCAAAACTCTGTATGGTCCTGGGTATGACAATGAACTACATCCGGCAGTAAGACCTCTGATTGGAAAGTTGTGAGGAACATAGAACCACCTCTTAATCAATTTTGTTCCCAGGTACATCCTGACCTGGAGTGGTAGCACCTTTTAGGGTCCCAGCTACGGGTAAACTGGCATCAAAACACTATGAAAGTATAAAAATAGACTTTTATAGAAATATATACATGAAAATAGACTTTTATCGAAAAATATAGATTTTAGAAGGAAAAATGTAATCAAAAATACATTTTTGAAGAAAAAAATTATTACCAGCAATACATTTTTGAATAAAAAACTGGAAGACATCTTCAGTTTTCTAAAATAAAAAATAAAATTAATAAAATTATTCATCAAAATCTGACTAAATCAACCTTTTCACTACAACCAAACATTAAAAAAATATCTTAAAACCCTACCTTTTTGGCATTAAATAACCCACTAAGGTTGATTTGCCGTTAAACAAAACTCAAACTCAGACTAAGACTCTGTAATGGCACTAGACTGATCATTTAAAAGTTGATGCCACATGTAATGGAGGGATCAGGTTTTACTGAGTATCGAAAAGGTAAAGATGTCTTTATTCCCAGGATTTCCAGAATTCCATCAGGGTCGGATATTCCACTCACGTTTAGTTCATACAGTAAGTTTTGCTATATCTATTAACAAAGCACAATGTCAGACTCTATCAATTACTGGCCTACAGTTAAAAGAATCTTGTTTCTCTCATGGGCAATTATACGTTGTTGTTCATATGTAGGAAATAAAAAATATATATTTGTTTATGCTCCACATGTAAAGACAAAAATATTGTTTAACAAAAAGTATCTAAACTTATTTATAAATGGAACTTTGTGTGTGTGTGTGTGTGTGTGTGTGTGTGTGTGGGTCCGCTACCTATAGATTCCGAAACGGCTGAACCGATTTTTTTGAAAATTTACACAGTTGTATTATAAGCGTCTGCGAGTGTTATTAGCTAGGTTTTGTGTCGAGGTTCCCCCGATAAATATCGAAAATCGATAACCGAAAAAATCGGGTTATAGAAGGAGTGTTCCGATTTTAATCAAATTTGATACACTCATAGACAAAGACATAAGAAACGATATTCAGAAGTTTCAAGGTTGCAATTCTTACAATAGTGCAGAAAATCGATTATATATATATATATATATATATATATATATAAAAGGCAAGATGTTTGTGTGTGTGTCTGTTTATCTGTCTGTATGTCCTTTATACAAATCCACAATTTTTAACCGATTCTCACCAAACTTCACACAAATATTCTTTAGGCTGAGTCTGAGCTCCAGGACTATGGATTAGTTTTAAAGCTTTCATTACACCCGAGTAACGCCGGGCTGTTCTGCTAGTTGTAATGTAAAACAGTTTAAAGATATTTTGTGTTTGAATAAATGGATTTGAAGTTATATTATCTTTATAGATCCATTTCCAACTTTTTAAGTCCCGGGTATTTCCGGGTAGCTCAGCTAGTATTTCACTAAAATATTTATTTTCTCACGATCTTTATAGTATAAAAATAAACTGGATGTTTTGCTATTGCGTGTTTCTTTTCCTAATTTCTGTTTCTAAACTTATTTTCTAATTTTCGGAGAAAGGTGCTAACTATTTCATTTTTCCAATCTTACAGAATAGAAATGAACCTCCTGTTTAGCCATTGCGTGTTTCTTCTGCTAATTCGGTTTCAAAAGATATTTTCAAATTTTCAGGAAAAGGTGTTAACTAGACGCACCCGGTAATACATTTTGAGGTGCTAATTAATCCATCTTACACTTCTGTTCAAAATGAATTTGTTTCTGAAAACTTCCTGACAACTCCTGTAGCCAAGCCGTTCCCAAATGCAATGCCCTCTATTCCTTTGGATTTTGTCGGTATGGCCGAGAGGACATGGGGTCTGGACAGTGTATTGGTCTCCATATACCAAAGCCAATCTAAGAGAATGAAAACTGAATTCAAACCGCATGGTGCCTTGTGGGTATTGCCCTTTCACTTCCCGAGAGGAGGGACGGTGTAACCTTAAAATCTTCGGTGCAAAAGAAACCGGTAAACAAATACACATTTCAGTCTATAAATGACACTATGGACGACAACTGTGAGATGGAAGAAATAGTGACTACAACAACAGAAATATGATGAATATATGAATGAATGTATTTATTATACAGGGTGCCCCCCCCCAAAAAAAAATAGAAAAACAGGAAAATTTAGATTAGTTTCATGATGAAAACAAGATTTTCCCGTAAGGGGTTTACTGCTACATCAACTTCAATTACAGAGGAGAAAGATCACAGACATACTATTCTTAGAAACCCTATTGGTAGAAGCTTGGGAAAATATCCCGCTAAAATTCCAACAATTAAATAAACTATACTAAATTTCCATTTTTTTATAAGGTATCCTGTATTTCTTTATATTATTAAACTATACAAATAAAAGAAAATGCGAATGACAGACATTATGATAAAAACAAGAAAGAAAAAAATAAACAAACTTTATCTTGTGAGCAAAAATGAGTGGATTTGAAATCTTACTGTTTCAAGAGACATTTTTTAAGTAGAGCCAAAAATTCTGAAACCGTGTATAATACGATCATCCTTTGATGCCTTAAATTTTGGTTCAATATTTCTTGTATTAAGTTAGGTTCCATACGTAATACACACATGGGCGATCATGTCTCGAAAGAGATATGACTGACTGGGCAGAAGATTATCCTGCAGTACGTTGCCATTGCATTCTGCGGTAGACTGGTTGCCAGCCAAGGCTATAGAACCCAATCTGTCCTATTATTCGACCCATAATTGGAGGGAAGAGACAGATTAATACCTTTTCCAAGTGTATTTTTGCGTAAGTGAATACAAGGAATTCAAGTAGAATTCGAACTCGGCTCCCCGATTTATCGTTTTGAGCTGATATCCACTGCACCACAAATGCATCTGAAAATACGGTAAAACAGTAGAAGAAGCATACTGTACACATCTTCTTCTTCTTCTTCTATGTGTAGTTGCTCTTCAAGACGTAAGAAATCATGGCTCTCCACAACTTCCTGCCCCTTGTTGCTCTTAATGAATGTTGTCTATCTGTTATTTCACCTAAACTCCTTTTTGCAATCCATTTACTTACTCTCACTAAGCATATTATGCATTGTTTTCTGCTGTTTCTATTGCCTTCCATCTGTCCTGTGAATATCAGATTCTCTAAACCCTCCTTCCTCATTATGTACCCTAGAGGCCTCAACTGTCTCTTTCTGATGTCAGGTTTAAATTTTGTCAATTTAAGTCTCTTCCTCATTTTTGAGGATATTGTCCAGCCATCATTGCCACAAAGGAGAACAGATCTAATGTAACTAATTAATATTCTTTTCCTTGTTTCTAACAAATATTTTCTATTCTTCGTACTCTCCTTACCTTTTGGAATGCATCTTTTTGCTATCCTAATACAGACCGGCTGCAGTCACTTTCTCACCGGCGTGACGTAGCTTCCCTGTTCCTCTTCTATAAATACTTTCACGGCTTCTGCCCGGATGAACTTAAATCACTGGTGCCCTCTAGGTATGAATTGGAACGAGATAACAGATTAGCAACTAGGCCTCACCCTTTTACAGTGAAACAGATAAGTTGTAACCGCAATTTCTACTCCAATAGCTTCTTTTCTCGCACTTCCCGCCCGTGGAATTCCATTCCGTATACTTGCTTCCCCGACAGCTACAATCTCCAGGAGTTTCAATGTAAGGTCAATAGACACCTCCTAACACACTAACTCGCATCCATTCTCTCAAACACTTTTCTCATCCTTGGCATCCTTACTCGTCTATCATTCTCTTTCTGACATTTCCTCTCACTTTCCCCTACGCAATTTCTACTCCAACAGCTTCTTTTCTCGCACTTCCCGCCCGTGGAATTCCATTCCGTATACTTGCTTCCCCGACAGCTACAATCTCCAGGAGTTTCAATGTAAGGTCAATAGACACCTCCTAAAACACAAACTCGCATCCATTCTCTCAAACACTTTTCTCATCCTTGGCATCCTTACTCGTCTATCATTCTCTTTCTGACATTTCCTATCACTTTCCCCTATGTAACCCCCTAACCACTCTTTCTCATCACGTTACCCTATGTAACCCTCTAACCATTCCTTCACATCACTTTCCCCTAGGGAACCCCCAACCACTCTATCTCATCACTTTCCCCTATGTAACCCTTAACCACTCTTTCTCATCACTTTCCCCTATGTAACCCCCTAACCACTCTTTCTCATCACTTTCCCCTATGCAACCCCCTGCGCAACAGTGGCAGTGAAATTGCTTCCTTGGAGTGAAATGATTAAAAATAGATCTTCGGATTTCAGTGTCATGTTTTCCGCCATCTTTTAAAGCACTTCCCAAATATTTAAGCTTGTTTGATTCTGACGTCTCCGATTTGAAATTTGCGCTTTTGTCTCATCTTTTTGCTAATAACCATCCATTTTCCCTTCTTGTCGTTGATATTTAATCCTTTCTTCTCGTTTTCCTTGAGTATCTGCTGGAGTCTTTATATATGCCGCTCAAGGATAGACCAAACGTTTAAAAATTTTTTTACATATACGTCAAGAGTCTTCAAATCGCTAACAACGCTATTTTGTTTCGGGCAATAATCGCTGCTTGATCAGCGATTCCACGTGTTAAAGATATAAAAAAATTGTTTGAACAATCGAAATCATTCCTATGTTGATCTGAAAGGTGGTATAAAGACGAAAAAGAAAGAGATAGAGAAAAATACTTTCCCGACTACATAATGCCGCTTAAAATTTAACAATAGAAGATTTTTCAAAATTATAGTGAAAAATAATACGTCAGACTAATATGTCAGAATACACAAATTATTATTGTTATAAGATCGATAAAAGCCAGGGAAAATAGTTTAAGAACTGAATTTAAACTAATTTATGAATTGAAAGAAACAGAACTTTTCTGTAAATTATCAGTCAGTTAAATGCGTGATACACGCTTTGGGCGATCATGTCTCGAAAGAGACATGACTGACTGGGCAGAAGATTATCCCGCAGTAGGTTGCCATTGTTTTCTGCGGTAGACTGGTTGCCAGCCAAGTCTATAGAACCCAATCGGTCCTATTATTTAACCCATAACTGGAGGGAAGAGACGGATTAATACCTTTCCCAAAATTATAAATTATACTTTGCATTAAAAACTGAATAATGATGTCATAAGAAATTTTATGCGTCGAACTATTCTGACGGGATGCAGAAATTTTCCAAAATATGTTCTAAGGTCCGAAAAAGCCAAGGAAAATACTTTAACGAATATATAATGCCGCTTAGAATTTAACAATAGAAGATTTATCAAAATGATACTTGAAAATTTTATATTAGCCTAATGCAGTTTTTATCAGCCTATTTAAGCAACGGCAGGCAATGAAAATATCACGTCACACTTATTAAAATTCTTAAAGGGCATATTAATGTTATGAAATAAAACCAGAGATTAAAAAAAAATACACTCTCAAATATGAACTTCCTTTATTTCAATGTTTCTATTCAACTATTTCTGCTGCTTATTTAATACTTACTTATTTATTCCAGGGTCGGCAACCTTTTTGCGGGAACGGGTCAAACACCTATGCTATGTCTCGGAAGAGGGCTATGATGTCAAATGTACAATAATCAATTGTCTAGACTTTAGACCGCCCCGTCCAGAAGGCTGCCTTGGTCGGGAGGTTTAAAGAAAAATCAATGAAATTAATGTTATATTATTTAAACAAGGTTTCTTATTTTACTATATTTTCTTATTACTGTATAGGTTATATTTAATGAATAAACATGTTTAAATAGATGTTTAATTTTTTCAAAAAGTAAATTTTTGTTTCTTCCTTTATCATAATCCTTGTTCCTTCAGAACAATCACGGCTCTTCACATCTTTCTATCCCTTGTTACTCTTAACACGTTTTGACTGGCCTAAATAACAAAAATCCTTTTAAAAGGCACAGTTTTTTTCTTTATTGAAGACTCTTATAAATGCCAGTCTGTTAAACAAAAATATGCGACATAAAATTGAAATTTAAACATGCGTTAAATTTAAACAATATTTTAAGTAAAATTTTGTTTAAATTTAACACATATTTAAATTATTTATTGAGCAGTGTGTTAAAATTTTAACCCATCGCTCAATAAATCCCGGGCCTACCTAATAAAACAATAACTTTTAGACAAAATTCGACTTTATTCGTCAACATAGTGTATTACTCTAGAATTAGACTGATTCCAACGCTTCTCTAACAATTCAATGCCTTTTTGTAGAACGATTTGTATTTGACCTCAAAATACGCCTCAGTTTCCGATATCACTTCTTAATTGGAGCAAAACCTCTTTCCCTGGAGCATTCTTTTGGGGTCTACAAACACCCAGTAGTCACTAGGAGCCAGATCTAAAGAATAGGGTGTATGCCGAAGCAATTCAAAGTGCAGTTCATGTAGTTTTGCCATCGTTGCGATCGACTTGTGACAGTGCGTTGTCTTGGTGAAAGATAACATTTTCTTCTTCATTTGTTGCTATTTCTTTTGGAAACTTTTTCTTTCAAACGCATCAATAATGCTATATAATATTTGCTATTGATGGTTCTTCCTTTCTCAAGGTAATCTATGAACAAAATACTTTGTGCATCCCAAAATACGGAGGCCAAAACCTCGTCTACTGATATTTGTGCTTTTGGTCGCTTTGAACGGTTTTTATTTGCTCCTGTCCAATCAGCTGACTGCTGATTTGACTACGGCGTGAAAAGGTGGATCTATGTTTTATCCATTGTGACAAATTAACGCAAAAACTCATTTTTGTTGCGTTGAAAGTTACAAACAACGCTCTGAATTGTCGACGCGTTGTTGTTTTCGATCGTCTTTGAGCAAACGCAGCACCTACTTTGAACACTGCTTTCTCATTGACAACTGTTCATGCAAAATGGTGAATACACTGTCTTCTGATATGTTCAACTCCTCTGCTATCTCACGCATATTCAGTTTACGATCAGCCAAAACGAGTTTGTAGATTTTTTTGTGTTTTCCAGGACAACTGCCGATTTTGGGCGACCTGAGCGTTCAGCATCATTTGTCTGTACGACGGCGTTTAAATCAGCGTACCATCTCTTAACCTTTGTTTCCGACGGGGCAGATTCCAAATAACAGTTATCACGCCATTGCTTTGCTTGAACAGTATTTTTTCTATCAGAAAGCAATGTTTTATCAACACACGAAATTCAGATTTTTGCATTGTTTTGAAAATTTGCAACAGTAGCTTCACTTAAATAGCTGCAATTAATAATAATCCTATTGAGCCCAAATTGTGTCACGTGCCATTTGAAGGTTAGTACTTCATAAAAATCATATTGATTTTTTTTATTATTGACGCCATCTATATGTCAGGACCGGGACTTATTGAGTGATGTGTTAGACAAGTGGTTCTCAACGTTTTAAACAACGTCACACCTAGGAGCAAATGAAAATATCACGCAAATTACCACAATTTTTAAAGGGTATATAAATGTTATGAAATAAAATCAAAGATTTAAACAAATACAAATATGGGGAAAATGATGAGAAAGAGGGGTTACTTATAGAAAATGTTAGGAGGAGGGTAATAGACGGATGAGAATACTGGTGTAATGGGGGCTTGTTTTGTTTTTGAGGGGTAACGACCTATCAATCCTTAATTGTAATAAGGAGTGATTTTTGGGTAAGGTTATTTTCACAACGTTTTTCTTTTCACGATTCATTGGGATTTGTTTTTAAAAGCATCACAACGTATATCTTTTCACGATTCACTGGGATTTGTTTTTAAGAGCACGGTCCCCCAAGTCCTACCCTTGTTATTTTACCCATAACTGGAGGGAATGGACGGATTAATACCTTTCCCAAGGGTACCAGTGCTTAAGTAAATGCAGGTTATTCAACTGGAATTCGAACTCGCCTCACCGATTTCTCTTTCCGAGCCGATATCCACTGCACCACAACGCACATCCGTCACTATACGCTTACAGCACCTGGTATTCCCAAGCGGTCACCCATCTAAGTACTGACCAGGCTCAACGTTGCTTAACTTCGGTGATCGAGCGAGAACCTGGGTATTGAACGTCAGCCGCGGTTATCTTGAAGGAAACTATATATAAAAAATCTTTATATTCAGCCAAAAATAAAAAATAAAAAACATCTTAATAGCTAGTAGAATATCTGGAAGCGCTCGAATATTTACATTTGAACAGATTTTACACACTAAAAAAATACATACTTTTTTAAAAAATAATTTCACCCTAAGCAAGGTATTTTACTGCCACTGTTGCGCAGGGGTTTACATAGGGGGAAAGTGATGAGAAAGATGGGTTACTTATAGAAAATATCAGGAGGAGGGTAATAGACGGATGAGAATACTAGTGTAATGCGGGTAGAGTGGATGGAGAAAAATACTTGAGAGAATGGATGGGAGTTAGTGATATAGGAGATGACTATTTAACTTACATTGAAATTTCTGAAGATTGTAGCTTTAGGAGAAGCAAGTATACGGAAGGGAATTCCATAGGCGGGAAGTTTTTTTTTTTTAATCATATCACCCCGAGCAAGGCGGTAAGGCCAATGAAGCGCAGGGGGCTACGTAGGAAAGAAAAGATTGGAAAAGAGAAAGCCGGAAACCACATCCTAAACAAGGAACAAGGTGTGAGCCTCTTCACCTGTTCAATAGACGTGGGTGGAGTGTGAAGCGGGCGATAATTTAGTCTATCAACTCCAATTTAAAAGAAAAAGAAAACAGTGAAAAGATTGGAAAAGTGAAAGCCGGAAACCACATTCTAAACAAGGAACAAGGGGTGAGCCTCTTCACCTGTTCAATAGAAGTGGGTGGAGTGTGAACCGGGCGATAGTTTAGTCTATTTACTCCAATTGAAAAAAATAAACAAAAATTAGGTAAGTGACTTGCTAAGTTTTAATTTAGTTAATCTAGTCAAAGAGATTTCTGCTAGGAAAAATCCTTCAAATTAGACATGAAAGTCAGAAATTGTACAAAAACGGGCAAAATAAAAGAAGATAAAAATAAATAAAAATAAAAAAAACAAAATGGCTTAATTTTTACCATATTCAAGAAGACAGTGTGATATCCAAAACACACGTGCTACTACTAGCAAGTTTAAAATTCTTATACTTTAGGGAACAGTTTTGGTCAAGGGCGTTAATAGGGTGGCCAATGGCCGACCAATGTGGAGAGGAAAGGAAAGAAGTGAGGAAAGAAGTTAGGAAAGAAGTAAGGAAAGAAACGAGGCTGACTGACTGTGTCTGGGGGGGGGGAAATAAGGGTAAAAAGACAGCAGTCTAGTCAAAGAGATTTCTGCTAGGAAAAAACAGTTTGATGTGCAAAACACACGTGCTACTTCTAGCAAGTTTAAAATTCTTATACTTTAGGGAACAGTTTTGGTCAAGGGCGTTAATAGGGTGGCCAATGGCCGACCAATGTGAAAAGGAAAGGAAAGAAGTGAGGAAAGAAGTTAGGAAAGAAGTAAGGAAAGAAAGGAGGCTGATTGACTGTGTCTGCGGGGTGGGGAAATAAGGGTAAAAAGACAGCAGTCTAGTCAAAGAGATTTCTGCTAGGAAAAAACAGTTTGATGTCCAAAACACACGTGCTACTACTAGCAAGTTTAAAATTCTTATACTTTAGGGAACAGTTTTGGTCAAGGGCGTTAATAGGGTGGCCAATGGCCGACCAATGTGGAGAGGAAAGGAAAGAAGTTAGGAAAGAAGTTAGGAAAGAAGTAAGGAAAGAAACGAGGCTGACTGACTGTGTCTGGGGGGGGGGTAAATAAGGGTAAAAAGACAGCAGTCTAGTCAAAGAGATTTCTGATAGGAAAAAACAGTTTGATCTCCAAAACACACGTGCTACTACTAGCAAGTTTAAAATTCTTATACTTTAGGGGACAGTTTTGGTCAAGGGCGTTAATAGGGTGGCCAATGGCCGACCAATGTGGAGAGGAAGGGAAAGAAGTGAGAAAAGAAGTTAGGAAAGAAGTAAGGAAAGAAACGAGGCTGACTGACTGTGTCTGGGGGGGGTAAATAAGGGTAAAAAGACAGCAGTCTAGTCAAAGAGATTTCTGCTAGGAAAAAACAGTTTGATGTCCAAAACACACGTGCTACTACTAGCAAGTTTAAAATTCTAATACTTTAGGGGACAGTTTTGGTCAAGGGCGTTAATAGGGTGGCCAATGGCCGACCAATGTGGAGAGGAAAGGAAAGAAGTGAGGAAAGAAGTAAGGGAAGAAACGAGGCTGACTGACTGTGTCTGGGGGGGGGTAAATAAGGGTAAAAAGACAGCAGTCTAGTCAAAGAGATTTCTGCTAGGAAAAAACAGTTTGATGTCCAAAACACACGTGCTACTACTAGCAAGTTTAAAATTCTTATACTTTAGGGAACAGTTTTGGTCAAGGGCGTTAATAGGGTGGCCAATGGCCGACCAATGTGGAGAGGAAAGGAAAGAAGTGAGGAAAGAAGTAAGGGAAGAAACGAGGCTGACTGACTGTGACTGGGGGGGGGTAAATAAGGGTAAAAAGACAGCAGACTAGTCAAAGAGATTTCTGCTAGGAAAAAACAGTTTGATGTCCAAAACACACGTGCTACTACTAGCAAGTTTAAAATTCTAATACTTTAGGGGACAGTTTTGGTCAAGGGCGTTAATAGGGTGGCCAATGGCCGACCAATGTGGAGAGGAAAGGAAAGAAGTGAGGAAAGAAGTAAGGGAAGAAACGAGGCTGACTGACTGTGTCTGGGAGGGGGGTAAATAAGGGTAAAAAGACAGCAGTCTAGTCAAAGAGATTTCTGCTAGGAAAAAACAGTTTGATGATCAAAATACACGTGCTACTACTAGCAAGTTTAAAATTCTTATACTATAGGGAACAGTTTTGGTCAAGGGCGTTAATAGGGTGGCCAATGGCCGACCAATGTGGAGAGGAAAGGAAAGAAGTGAGGAAAGAAGTTAGGAAAGAAGTAAGGAAAGAAACGAGCCTGACTGACTGTGTCTGGGGGGGGGGTAAATAAGGGTAAAAAGACAGCAGTCTAGTCAAAGAGATTTCTGCTAGGAAAAAACAGTTTGATGTCCAAAACACACGTGCTACTACTAGCAACTTTAAAATTCTAATACTTTAGGGGACAGTTTTGGTTAAGGGCGTTAATAGGGTGGCCAATGGCCGACCAATGTGGAGAGGAAAGGAAAGAAGTGAGGAAAGAAGTAAGGGAAGAAACGAGGCTGACTGACTGTGTCTGGGGGGGGTAAATAAGGGTAAAAAGACAGCAGTCTAGTCAAAGAGATTTCTGCTAGGAAAAAACAGTTTGATGTCCAAAACACACGTGCTACTACTAGCAAGTTAAAAATTCTAATACTTTAGGGGACAGTTTTGGTCAAGGGCGTTAATAGGGTGGCCAATGGCCGACCAATGTGGAGAGGAAAGGAAAGAAGTGAGGAAAGAAGTAAGGGAAGAAACGAGGCTGACTGACTGTGTCTGGGGGGGGGGGTAAATAAGGGTAAAAAGACAGCAGTATAGTCAAAGAGATTTCTGCTAGGAAAAAACAGTTTGATGTCCAAAACACACGTGCTACTACTAGCAAGTTAAAATTCTTATACTTTAGGGAATAGTTTTGGTCAAGGGCGTTAATAGGGTGGCCAATGGCCGACCAATGTGGAGAGGAAAGGAAAGAAGTGAGAAAAGAAGTTAGGAAAGAAGTAAGGAAAGAAACGAGGCTGACTGACTGTGTCTGGGGGGGTAAATAAGGGTAAAAAGACAGCAGTCTAGTCAAAGAGATTTCTGCTAGGAAAAAACAGTTTGATGTCCAAAACACACGTGCTACTACTAGCAAGTTTAAAATTCTAATACTTTAGGGGACAGTTTTGGTCAAGGGCGTTAATAGGGTGGCCAATGGCCGACCAATGTGGAGAGGAAAGGAAAGAAGTGAGGAAAGAAGTAAGGGAAGAAACGAGGCTGACTGACTGTGTCTGGGGGGGGTAAATAAGGGTAAAAAGACAGCAGTCTAGTCAAAGAGATTTCTGCTAGGAAAAAACAGTTTGATGTCCAAAACACACGTGCTACTACTAGCAAGTTTAAAATTCTTATACTTTAGGGAACAGTTTTGGTCAAGGGCGTTAATAGGGTGGCCAATGGCCGACAAATGTGGAGAGGAAAGGAAAGAAGTGAGGAAAGAAGTAAGGGAAGAAACGAGGCTGACTGACTGTGTCTGGGGGTGGGGAAATAAGGGTAAAAAGACAGCAGTCTAGTCAAAGAGATTTCTTCTAGGAAAAAACAGTTTGATGTCCAAAACACACGTGCTACTACTAGCAAGTTTAAAATTCTTATACTTTAGGGAACAGTTTTGGTCAAGGGCGTTAATAGGGTGGCCAATGGCCGACCAATGTGGAGAGGAAAGGAAAGAAGTGAGGAAAGAAGTAAGGGAAGAAACGAGGCTGACTGACTGTGTCTGGGGGTGGGGAAATAAGGGTAAAAAGACAGCAGTCTAGTCAAAGAGATTTCTGCTAGGAAAAAACAGTTTGATGATCAAGACACACGTGCTACTACTAGCAAGTTTAAAATTCTTATACTATAGGGAACAGTTTTGGTCAAGGGCGTTAATAGGGTGGCCAATGGCCGACCAATGTGGCGAGGAAAGGAAAGAAGTGAGGAAAGAAGTTAGGAAAGAAGTAAGGAAAGAAACGAGCCTGACTGACTGTGTCTGGGGGGGGGTAAATAAGGGTAAAAAGACAGCAGTCTAGTCAAAGAGATTTCTTCTAGGAAAAAACAGTTTGATGTCCAAAACACACGTGCTACTACTAGCAAGTTTAAAATTCTTATACTTTAGGGAACAGTTTTGGTCAAGGGCGTTAATAGGGTGGCCAATGGCCGACCAATGTGGAGAGGAAAGGAAAGAAGTGAGGAAAGAAGTAAGGGAAGAAACGAGGCTGACTGATTGTGTCTGGGGGTGGGGAAATAAGGGTAAAAAGACAGCAGTCTAGTCAAAGAGATTTCTGCTAGGAAAAAACAGTTTGATGTTCAAAACACACGTGCTACTACTAGCAAGTTTAAAATTCTTATACTTTAGGGAACAGTTTTGGTCAAGGGCGTTAATAGGGTGGCCAATGGCCGACCAATGTGGAGAGGAAAGGAAAGAAGTGAGGAAAGAAATAAGGGAAGAAACGAGGCCGACTGACTGTGTCTGGGGCGGGGGGGTAATAAGGGTAAAAGACCTTGATCTAGTCAAAGAGATCTGCTAGGAAAAAACAGTTTGATGTCCAAAACACACGTGCTACTACTAGCAAGTTTAAAATTCTTATACTTTAGGGAACAGTTTTGGTCAAGGGCGTTAATGAGGTGGCCAATGGCCGACCAATGTGGAGAGGAAAGAAGAAGTTAGGAAAGAAGTTAGGAAGAAGTAAGAGAGGAAAAGCAGAGGCTGACTGACTGTGTCTGGGGGAGTAAATAAGGGTAAAAAGACAGCAGTCTAGTCAAAGAGATTTCTGCTAGGAAAAAACAGTTTGATGTCCAAAACACACGTGCTACTACTAGCAAGTTTAAAATTCTTATACTTTGGGGAACAGTTTTGGTCAAGGGCGTTAATAGGGTGGCCAATGGCCGACCAATGTGGAGAGGAAAGGAAAGAAGTGAGAAAGAAGTAAGGAAAGAAGTAAGGAAAGAAACGAGGTTGACCTGACTGTGTCTCATAGGGAGTGGGAAATAAGGGTAAAAGACAGCAGTCTAGTCAAAGAGATTTCTGCTAGGAAAAAACAGTTTGATGTCCAAAACACACGTGCTACTACTAGCAAGTTTAAAATTCTTATACTTTAGGGAACAGTTTTGGTCAAGGGCGTTAATAGGGTGGCCAATGGCCGACCAATGTGGAGAGGAAAGGAAAGAAGTGAGGAAAGAAGTAAGGGAAGAAACGAGGCTGACTGACTGTGTCTGAGAGGGAGTAAATAAGGGTAAAAAGACAGCAGTCTAGTCAAAGAGATTTCTGCTAGGAAAAAACAGTTTGATGTCCAAAACACACGTGCTACTACTAGCAGGTTTAAAATTCTTATACTTTAGGGAACAGTTTTGGTCTAGGGCGTTGGTCTGGCCAATGGCCGACCAATGTGGAGAGGAAAGGAAAGAAGTGAGAAGGAAGAAAGTAAGGAAGAAGTAAGGAAAGAAACGAGTTGACTGACTGTGTCTGGGGGTGGGGAAATAAGGGTAAAAAGACAGCAGTCTAGTCAAAGAGATTTCTGCTAGGAAAAAACAGTTTGATGTCCAAAACACACGTGCTACTACTAGCAAGTTTAAAATTCTTATACTTTAGGGAACAGTTTTGGTCAAGGGCGTTAATAGGGTGGCCAATGGCCGACCAATGTGGAGGAAGGAAAGGAAAGAAGTGAGGAAAGAAGTAAGGAAAGAAACAGAGGCTGACTGACTGTGTCTGGGGGGGTGATAAGGGTAAAAAGACAGCAGTCTAGTCAAAGAGATTTCTGCTAGGAAAAAACAGTTTGATGTCCAAAACACACGTGCTACTACTAGCAAGTTTAAAATTCTTATACTTTAGGGAACAGTTTTGGTCAAGGGCGTTAATAGGGTGGCCAATGGCCGACCAATGTGGAGAGGAAAGGAAAAGAAGTGAGAAAGAAGTAAGGAAAAAAGTAAGGAAAGAAACAGGGTTGACTGACTGTGTCTGGGGGTGAAATAAGAGGGTAAAAAGACAGCAGTCTAGTCAAGAAGACTGCTAGGAAAAAACAGTTTGATGTTCAAAACACACGTGCTACTACTAGCAAGTTTAAAAATTCTTATACTTTGGGGAACAGTTTTGGTCAAGGGCGTTAATAGGGTGGCCAATGGCCGACCAATGTGGAGAGGAAAGAAGTAGGAAAAAGTAGAGGAGAAACAGAGGCTGACTGGCTAATTGTCTAAGAGGGGGGGGTAAATAAGGGTAAAGGACAGCAGTCTAGTCAAAGAGATTTCTGCTAGGAAAAAACAGTTTGATGTCCAAAACACACGTGCTACTACTAGCAAGTTTAAAATTCTAATAACTTTAGGGAACAGTTTTGGTCAAGGGCGTTAATAGGGTGGCCAATGGCCGACCAATGTGGAGGAAAGGAAAGAAGTGAAAAGAAGTAAGGAAAGAAGTAAGGAAAGAAGCGAGGTTGACTGACTGTGTCTGGGGGTGGGGAAATAAGGGTAAAAAGACAGCAGTCTAGTCAAAGAGATTTCTGCTAGGAAAAAACAGTTTGATGTCCAAAACACACGTGCTACTACTAGCAAGTTTAAAATTCTTATACTTTAGGGAACAGTTTTGGTCAACGGCGTTAATAGGGTGGCCAATGGCCGACCAATGTGGAGAGGAAAGGAAAGAAGTGAGGAAAGAAGTAAGGAAAGAAACGAGGCTGACTGACTGTGTCTGGGGGGGGGGTAAATAAGGGTAAAAAGACAGCAGTCTAGTCAAAGAGATTTCTGCTAGGAAAAAACAGTTTGATGTCCAAAACACACGTGCTACTACTAGCAAGTTTAAAATTCTTATACTTTGGGGAACAGTTTTGGTCAAGGGCGTTAATAGGGTGGCCAATGGCCGACCAATGTGGAGAGGAAAGGAAAGAAGTGAGAAAAGAAGTAAGGAAAGAAGTAAGGAAAGAAACGAGGTTGACTGACTGTGTCTGGGGGTGGGGAAATAAGGGTAAAAAGACAGCAGTCTAGTCAAAGAGATTTCTGCTAGGAAAAAACAGTTTGATGTCCAAAACACACGTGCTACTACTAGCAAGTTTAAAATTCTTATACTTTAGGGAACAGTTTTGGTCAAGGGCGTTAATAGGGTGGCCAATGGCCGACCAATGTGGAGAGGAAAGGAAAGAAGTGAGGAAAGAAGTAAGGAAAGAAACGAGGTTGACTGACTGTGTCTGGGGGGTGGGGAAATAAGGGTAAAAAGACAGCAGTCTAGTCAAAGAGATTTCTGCTAGGAAAAAACAGTTTGATGTCCAAAACACACGTGCTACTACTAGCAAGTTTAAAATTCTTATACTATAGGGAACAGTTTTGGTCAAGGGCGTTAATAGGGTGGCCAATGGCCGACCAATGTGGAGAGGAAAGGAAAGAAGTGAGAAAAGAAGTTAGGAAAGTAGTAAGGAAAGATACGAGGCTGACTGACTGTGTCTGGGGGGGGGTAAATAAGGGTAAAAAGACAGCAGTCTAGTCAAAGAGATTTCTGCTAGGAAAAAACAGTTTGATGTCCAAAACACACGTGCTACTACTAGCAAGTTTAAAATTCTAATACTTTAGGGGACAGTTTTGGTCAAGGGCGTTAATAGAGTGGCCAATGGCCGACCAATGTGGAGAGGAAAGGAAAGAAGTGAGGAAAGAAGTAAGGGAAGAAACGAGGCTGACTGACTGTGTCTGGGGGGGGTAAATAAGGGTAAAAAGACAGCAGTCTAGTCAAAGAGATTTCTGCTAGGAAAAAACAGTTTGATGTCCAAAACACACGTGCTACTACTAGCAAGTTTAAAATTCTTATACTTTAGGGAACAGTTTTGGTCAAGGGCGTTAATAGGGTGGCCAATGGCCGACCAATGTGGAGAGGAAAGGAAAGAAGTGAGGAAAGAAGTAAGGGAAGAAACGAGGCTGACTGACTGTGTCTGGGGGTGGGGAAATAAGGGTAAAAAGACAGCAGTCTAGTCAAAGAGATTTCTGCTAGGAAAAAACAGTTTGATGTCCAAAACACACGTGCTACTACTAGCAAGTTTAAAATTCTTATACTTTAGGGAACAGTTTTGGTCAAGGGCGTTAATAGGGTGGCCAATGGCCGACCAATGTGGAGAAGAAAGGAAAGAAGTGAGGAAAGAAGTAAGGGAAGAAACGAGGCTGACTGACTGTGTCTGGGGGTGGGGAAATAAGGGTAAAAAGACAGCAGTCTAGTCAAAGAGATTTCTGCTAGGAAAAAACAGTTTGATGTCCAAAACACACGTGCTACTACTAGCAAGTTTAAAATTCTTATACTTTAGGGAACAGTTTTGGTCAAGGGCGTTAATAGGGTGGCCAATGGCCGACCAATGTGGAGAGGAAAGGAAAGAAGTGAGGAAAGAAGTAAGGGAAGAAACGAGGCTGACTGACTGTGTCTGGGGGGGGGAAATAAGGGTAAAAAGACAGCAGTCTAGTCAAAGAGATTTCTGCTAGGAAAAAACAGTTTGATGTCCAAAACACACGTGCTACTACTAGCAAGTTTAAAATTCTTATACTATAGGGAACAGTTTTGGTCAAGGGCGTTAATAGGGTGGCCAATGGCCGACCAATGTGGAGAGGAAAGGAAAGAAGTGAGGAAAGAAGTTAGGAAAGAAGTAAGGAAAGAAACGAGCCTGACTCACTGTGTCTGGGGGGGGGGGGTAAATAAGGGTAAAAAGACAGCAGTCTAGTCAAAGAGATTTCTGCTAGGAAAAAACAGTTTGATGTCCAAAACACACGTGCTACTACTAGCAAGTTTAAAATTCTTATACTTTAGGGAACAATTTTGGTCAAGGGCGTTAATAGGGTGGCCAATGGCCGACCAATGTGGAGAGGAAAGGAAAGAAGTGAGGAAAGAAGTAAGGAAAGAAACGAGGCTGACTGACTGTGTCTGGGGGGGGGGGTAAATAAGGGTAAAAAGACAGCAGTCTAGTCAAAGAGATTTCTGCTAGGAAAAAACAGTTCGATGTCCAAAACACAAGTGCTACTACTAGCAAGTTTAAAATTCTTATACTTTAGGGAACAGTTTTGGTCAAGGGCGTTAATAGGGTGGCCAATGGCCGACCAATGTGGAGAGGAAAGTAAAGAAGTGAGGAAAGAAGTAAGGAAAGAAACGAGGCTGACTGACTGTGTCTGGGGCGGGGTAAATAAGGGTAAAAAGACAGCAGTCTAGTCAAAGAGATTTCTGCTAGGAAAAAACAGTTTGATGTCCAAAACACACGTGCTACTACTAGCAAGTTTAAAATTCTTATACTTTAGGGAACAGTTTTGGTCAAGGGCGTTAATAGGGTGGCCAATGGCCGACCAATGTGGAGAGGAAAGGAAAGAAGTGAGAAAAGAAGTAAGGAAAGAAGTAAGGGAAGAAACGAGGCTGACTTACTGTGTCTGGGGGTGGGGAAATAAGGGTAAAAAGACAGCAGTCTAGTCAAAGAGATTTCTGCTAGGAAAAAACAGTTTGATGATCAAGACACACGTGCTACTACTAGGAAGTTTAAAATTCTTATACTATAGGGAACAGTTTTGGTCAAGGGCGTTAATAGGGTGGCCAATGGCCGACCAATGTGGAGAGGAAAGGAAAGAAGTGAGGAAAGAAGTTAGGAAAGAAGTAAGGAAAGAAACGAGCCTGACTGACTGTGTCTGGGGGGGGGTAAATAAGGGTAAAAAGACAGCAGTCTAGTCAAAGAGATTTCTGCTAGGAAAAAACAGTTTGATGTCCAAAACACACGTGCTACTACTAGCAAGTTTAAAATTCTTATACTTTAGGGAACAGTTTTGGTCAAGGGCGTTAATAGGGTGGCCAATGGCCGACCAATGTGGATAGGAAAGGAAAGAAGTGAGGAAAGAAGTAAGGGAAGAAACGAGGCTGACTGACTGTGTCTGGGGGTGGGGAAATAAGGGTAAAAAGACAGCAGTCTAGTCAAAGAGATTTCTGCTAGGAAAAAACAGTTTGATATCCAAAACACACGTGCTACTACTAGCAAGTTTAAAATTCTTATACTTTAGGGAACAGTTTTGGTCAAGGGCGTTAATAGGGTGGCCAATGGCCGACCAATGTGGAGAGGAAAGGAAAGAAGTGAGGAAAGAAGTAAGGGAAGAAACGAGGCTGACTGACTGTGTCTGGGGGGGGGGTAAATAAGGGTAAAAAGACAGCAGTCTAGTCAAAGAGATTTCTGCTAGGAAAAAACAGTTTGATGTCCAAAACACACGTGCTACTACTCGCAAGTTTAAAATTCTTATACATTAGGGAACAGTTTTGGTCAAGGGCGTTAATAGGGTGGCCAATGGCCGACCAATGTGGAGAGGAAAGGAAAGAAGTGAGGAAAGAAGTAAGGGAAGAAACGAGGCTGACTGACTGTGTCTGGGGGGGGGGTAAATAAGGGTAAAAAGACAGCAGTCTAGTCAAAGAGATTTCTGCTAGGAAAAAACAGTTTGATGTCCAAAACACACGTGCTACTACTAGCAAGTTTAAAATTCTTATACTTTAGGGAACAGTTTTGGTCAAGGGCGTTAATAGGGTGGCCAATGGCCGACCAATGTGGAGAGGAAAGGAAAGAAGTGAGAAAAGAAGTAAGGAAAGAAGTAAGGAAAGAAACGAGGTTGACTGACTGTGTCTGGGGGTGGGGAAATAAGGGTAAAAAGACAGCAGTCTAGTCAAAGAGATTTCTGCTAGTAAAAAACAGTTTGATGTCCAAAACACACGTGCTACTACTAGCAAGTTTAAAATTCTTATACTTTAGGGAACAGTTTTGGTCAAGGGCGTTAATAGGGTGGCCAATGGCCGACCAATGTGGAGAGGAAAGGAAAGAAGTGAGGAGAGAAGTAAGGAAAGAAATAAGGAAAGAAACGAGCCTGACTGACTGTGTCTGGGGGGTGGGGAAATAAGGGTAAAAAGACAGCAGTCTAGTCAAAGAGATTTCTGCTAGGAAAAAACAGTTTGATGTCCAAAACACACGTGCTACTACTAGCAAGTTTAAAATTCTTATACTTTAGGGAACAGTTTTGGTCAAGAGCGTTAATAGGGTGGCCAATGGCCGACCAATGTGGAGAGGAAAGGAAAGAAGTGAGGAAAGAAGTAAGGAAAGAAGTAAGGAAAGAAACGAGGCTGATTGACTGTGTCTGGGGGGGGGGTAAATAAGGGTAAAAAGACAGCAGTCTAGTCAAAGAGATTTTTGCTAGGAAAAAACATTTTGATGTCCAAAACACACGTGCTACTACTAGCAACTTTAAAATTCTTATACTTTAGGGAACAGTTTTGGTCAAGGGCGTTAATAGGGTGGCCAATGGCCGACCAATGTGGATAGGAAAGGAAAGAAGTGAGGAACGCAGGGAAAGGAAGTAAGGAAAACGAGGCTGACTGACTGTGTCTGGGGGTGGGGAAATAAGGGTAAAAAGACAGCAGTCTAGTCAAAGAGATTTCTGCTAGGAAAAAGTCAGATGTCCAAAACACGTGCTACTACTAGCAAGTTTAAAATTCTAATACTTTAGGGGACAGTTTTGGTCAAGGGCGTTAATAGGGTGGCCAATGGCCGACCAATGTGGAGAGGAAAGGAAAGAAGTGAGGAAAGAAGTTAGGAAAGAAGTAAGGAAACGAGGCTGACTGACTGTGTCTGGGGTGGGGAAATAAGGGTAAAAAGACAGCAGTCTAGTCAAAGAGATTTCTGCTAGAAAACAGTTTGATGTCCAAAACACACGTGCTACTACTAGCAAGTTTAAAATTCTTATACTTTAGGGAACAGTTTTGGTCAAGGGCGTTAATAGGGTGGCCAATGGCCGACCATTGTGGAGAGGAAAGCAAAGAAGTGAGGAAAGAAGTTAGGAAAGAAGTAAGGAATGAAACGAGCCTGACTGACTGTGTCTGGGGGGGTAAATAAGGGTACAAAGACAGCAGTCTAGTCAAAGAGATTTCTGCTAGGAAAAAAACAGTTTGATGTCCAAAACACACGTGCTACTACTAGCAAGTTTAAAATTCTTATACTTTAGGGAACAGTTTTGGTCAAGGGCGTTAATAGGGTGGCCAATGGCCGACCAATGTGGAGAGGAAAGGAAAGAAGTGAGGAAAGAAGTAAGAAAGAAGTAAGGAAAGAAACGAGCCTGATTGACTGTGTCTGGGGGTGGGGAAATAAGGGTAAAAAGACAGCAGTCTAGTCAAAGAGATTTCTGCTAGGAAAAACAGTTTGATGTCCAAAACACACGTGCTACTACTAGCAAGTTTAAAATTCTTATACTTTAGGGAACAGTTTGGTCAAGAGCGTTAATAGGGTGGCCAATGGCCGACCAATGTGGGAGAGGAAAGGAAAGAAGTGAGGAAAGAAGTAAGGAAAGAAGTAAGGAAAGAATGAGGCTGACTGACTGTGTCTGGGGGTAAATAAGGGTAAAAAGACAGCAGTCTAGTCAAAGAGATTTCTGCTAGAAAACAGTTTGATGTCCAAAACACACGTGCTACTACTAGCAACTTTAAAATTTATACTTTAGGGAACAGTTTTGGTCAAGGGCGTTAATAGGGTGGCCAATGGCCGACCAATGTGGAGAGGAAAGGAAAGAAGTGAGGAAAGAAGTTAGGAAAGAAGTAAGGAATGAGGCTGACTGACTGTGTCTGGGGGTGGGGAAATAAGGGTAAAAAGACAGCAGTCTAGTCAAAGAGATTTCTGCTAGGAAAACAGTTTGATGTCCAAAACACACGTGCTACTACTAGCAAGTTTAAAATTCTTATACTTTAGGGAACAGTTTTGGTCAAAGGGCGTTAATAGGGTGGCCAATGGCCGACCAATGTGGAGAGGAAAGGAAAGAAGTGAGGAAAGAAGTTAGGAAAGAAGTAAGGAAACGAGGCTGACTGACTGTGTCTGGAGGGTGGGGAAATAAGGGTAAAAAGACAGCAGTCTAGTCAAAGAGATTTCTGCTAGGAAAAAAACAGTTTGATGTCCAAAACACACGTGCTACTACTAGCAAGTTTAAAATTCTTATACTTTAGGGAACAGTTTTGGTCAAGGGCGTTAATAGGGTGGCCAATGGCCGACCAATGTGGAGAGGAAAGGAAAGAAGTGAGGAAAGAAGTAAGGGAAGAAACGAGGCTGACTGACTGTGTCCGGGGGGTGGTGGTAAATAAGGGTAAAAAGACAGCAGTCTAGTCAAAGAGATTTCTGCTAGGAAAAAACAGTTTGATGTCCAAAACACACGTGCTACTACTAGCAAGTTTAAAATTCTTATACTTTAGGGAACAGTTTTGGTCAAGGGCGTTAATAGGGTGGCCAATGGCCGACCAATGTGGAGAGGAAAGGAAAGAAGTGAGGAAAGAAGTAAGGAAAGAAGTAAGGAAAGAAACGAGCCTGACTGACTGTGTCTGGGGGGTGGGGAAATAAGGGTAAAAAGACAGCAGTCTAGTCAAAGTGATTTCTGCTAGGAAAAAACAGTTTGATGTCCAAAACACACGTGCTACTACTAGCAAGTTTAAAATTCTTATACTTTAGGGAACAGTTTTGGTCAAGAGCGTTAATAGGGTGGACAATGGCCGACCAATGTGGAGAGGAAAGGAAAGATGTGAGGAAAGAAGTAAGGAAAGAAATAAGGAAAGAAACGAGCCTGACTGACTGTGTCTGGTGGGTGGGGAAATAAGGGTAAAAAGACAGCAGTCTAGTCAAAGAGATTTCTGCTAGGAAAAAACAGTTTGATGTCCAAAACACACGTGCTACTACTAGCAAGTTTAAAATTCTTATACTTTAGGGAACAGTTTTGGTCAAGGGCGTTAATAGGGTGGCCAATGGCCGACCAATGTGGAGAGGAAAGGAAAGAAGTGAGGAAAGAAGTAAGGAAAGAAGTCAGGAAAGAAACGAGCCTGACTGACTGTGTCTGGGGGGTGGGGAAATAAGGGTAAAAAGACAGCAGTCTAGTCAAAGAGATTTCTGCTAGGAAAAAACAGTTTGATGTCCAAAACACACGTGCTACTACTAGCAACTTTAAAATTCTTATAATTTAGGGAACAGTTTTGGTCAAGGGCGTTAATAGGGTGGCCAATGGCCGACCAATGTGGAGAGGAAAGGAAAGAAGTGAGGAAAGAAGTTAGGAAAGAAGTAAGGAAACGAGGCTGACTGACTGTGTCTGGGGGTGGGGAAATAAGGGTAAAAAGACAGCAGTCTAGTCAAAGAGATTTCTGCTAGGAAAAAACAGTTTGAT
Source organism: Ascarosepion bandense (assembly GCA_037127315.1). NCBI lineage: Eukaryota > Metazoa > Mollusca > Cephalopoda > Sepiida > Sepiidae > Ascarosepion > Ascarosepion bandense. Next base: position 107,960 of record JBBBDQ010029466.1, read on the forward strand.
GTCCAAAACACACGTGCTACTACTAGCAAGTTTAAAATTCTTATACTTTAGGGAACAGTTTTGGTCAAGAGCGTTAATAGGGTGGCCAATGGCCGACCAATGTGGAGAGGAAAGGAAAGAAGTGAGGAAAGAAGTAAGGAAAGAAGTAAGGAAAGAAACGAGGCTGATTGACTGTGTCTGGGGGGGGGGTAAATAAGGGTAAAAAGACAGCAGTCTAGTCAAAGAGATTTTTGCTAGGAAAAAACATTTTGATGTCCAAAACACACGTGCTACTACTAGCAACTTTAAAATTCTTATACTTTAGGGAACAGTTTTGGTCAAGGGCGTTAATAGGGTGGCCAATGGCCGACCAATGTGGATAGGAAAGGAAAGAAGTGAGGAACGCAGTTAGGAAAGAAGTAAGGAAACGAGGCTGACTGACTGTGTCTGGGGGGTGGGGAAATAAGGGTAAAAAGACAGCAGTCTAGTCAAAGAGATTTCTGCTAGGAAAAAAGTTTGATGTCCAAAACACACGTGCTACTACTAGCAAGTTTAAAATTCTAATACTTTAGGGGACAGTTTTGGTCAAGGGCGTTAATAGGGTGGCCAATGGCCGACCAATGTGGAGAGGAAAGGAAAGAAGTGAGGAAAGAAGTTAGGAAAGAAGTAAGGAAACGAGGCTGACTGACTGTGTCTGGGGGGTGGGGAAATAAGGGTAAAAAGACAGCAGTCTAGTCAAAGAGATTTCTGCTAGCAAAAAACAGTTTGATGTCCAAAACACTCGTGCTACTACTAGCAAGTTTAAAATTCTTATACTTTAGGGAATAGTTTTGGTCAAGGGCGTTCATAGGGCGGCCAATGGCCGACCAATGTGAAAAGGAAAGGAAAGAAGTGAGGAAAGAAGTTAGGAAAGAAGTAAGGAAAGAAACGAGGCTGACTGACTGTGTCTGGGGGTGCTAAATAAGGGTAAAAAGACAGCAGTCTAGTCAAAGAGATTTCTGCTAGGAAAAAACAGTTTGATGTCCAAAACACACGTGCTACTACTAGCAAGTTTAAAATTCTTATACTATGGGGAACAGTTTTGGTCAAGGGCGTTAATAGGGTGGCCAATGGCCGACCAATGTGGAGAGGAAAAGGAAAGAAGTGAGGAAAGAAGTTAGGAAAGAAGTAAGGAAAGAAACGAGCCTGACTGACTGTGTCTGGGGGGGGGTAAATAAGGGTAAAAAGACAGCAGTCTAGTCAAAGAGATTTCTGCTAGGAAAAAACAGTTTGATGTCCAAAACACACGTGCTACTACTAGCAAGTTTAAAATTCTTATACTTTAGGGAACAGTTTGGCTGAGAAGCGTTAATAGGTGGCCAATGGCTGACCATTGTGGAGAGGAAAGCAAAAGAAGTGAGGAAAGAAGTTAGGAAAGAAGCAAGGAATGAAACGAGCCTGACTGACTGTGTCTGGGGTAACAGGTACAAAGACAGCAGTCTAGTCAAAGAGATTTCTGCTAGGAAAAAACAGTTTGATGTCCAAAAACACACGTGCTACTACTAGCAAGTTTAAAATTCTTATACTTTAGGAACAGTTTTGGTCAAGGGCGTTAATAGGGTGGCCAATGGCCGACCAATGTGGAGAGGAAAGGAAAGAAGTGAGGAAAGAAGTATGAAAGAAGTAAGGAAAGAAACGAGCCTGACTGACTGTGTCTGGGGGTGGGGAAATAAGGGTAAAAAGACAGCAGTCTAGTCAAAGAGATTTCTGCTAGGAAAAACAGTTTGATGTCCAAAACACACGTGCTACTACTAGCAAGTTTAAAATTCTTATACTTTAGGGAACAGTTTTGGTCAAGAGCGTTAATAGGGTGGCCACGGTCGACCAATGTGGAGAGGAAAGGAAAGAAGTGAGGAAAGAAGTAAGGAAAGAAGTAAGGAAAGAAATCGAGGCTGACTGACTGTGTCTGGGGGGTAAATATGGCAAAAAGACAGCAGTCTAGTCAAAGAGATTTCTGCTAGAAAAAACAGTTTATTGTCCAAACACACGTGCTACTACTAGCAACTTTAAAAATTTCTTATACTTTAGGGAACAGTTTTGGTCAAGGGCGTTAATAGGGTGGCCAATGGCCGACCAATGTGGAGAGGAAAGGAAAGAAGGAGGAAAGAAGTTAGGAAAGAAGTATGAAACGAGGCTGACTGACTGTGTCTGGGGGTGGGGAAATAAGGGTAAAAAGACAGCAGTCTAGTCAAAGAGATTTCTGCTAGAAAACAGTTTGATGTCCAAAACACACGTGCTACTACTAGCAAGTTTAAAATTTATACTTTAGGGAACAGTTTTGGTCAAGGGCGTTAATAGGGTGGCCAATGGCCGACCAATGTGAGGGGAAAGGAAAGGAAAAGAAGTGAGGAAAGAAGTTAGGAAGGTGAAGTAAAGAACGAGGCCGATCGGACTGTGTCTGGAGGGTGGGGAAATAAGGGTAAAAAGACAGCAGTCTAGTCAAAGAGATTTCTGCTAGAAAACAGTTTGATGTCCAAAACACACGTGCTACTACTAGCAAGTTTAAAATTCTTATACTTTAGGGAACAGTTTTGGTCAAGGGAAAGTAATAGGGTGGGCCAATGGCCGACCAATGTGGAGAGGAAAGGAAAGAAGTGAGGAAAGAAGTAAGGGAAGAAACGAGGCTGACTTTGACTGTGTCCGGGGGGTGGTGGTAAATAAGGGTAAATAGACAGCAGTCTAGTCAAAGAGATTTCTGCTAGGAAAAAACAGTTTGATGTCCAAAACACACGTGCTACTACTAGCAAGTTTAAAATTCTTATACTTTAGGGAACAGTTTTGGTCAAGGGCGTTAATAGGGTGGCCAATGGCCGACCAATGTGGAGAGGAAAGGAAAGAAGTGAGGAAAGAAGTAAGGAAAGAAGTAAGGAAAGAAACGAGCCTGACTGACTGTGTCTGGGGGGTGGGGAAATAAGGGTAAAAAGACAGCAGTCTAGTCAAAGTGATTTCTGCTAGGAAAAAACAGTTTGATGTCCAAAACACACGTGCTACTACTAGCAAGTTTAAAATTCTTATACTTTAGGGAACAGTTTTGGTCAAGAGCGTTAATAGGGTGGACAATGGCCGACCAATGTGGAGAGGAAAGGAAAGATGTGAGGAAAGAAGTAAGGAAAGAAATAAGGAAAGAAACGAGCCTGACTGACTGTGTCTGGTGGGTGGGGAAATAAGGGTAAAAAGACAGCAGTCTAGTCAAAGAGATTTCTGCTAGGAAAAAACAGTTTGATGTCCAAAACACACGTGCTACTACTAGCAAGTTTAAAATTCTTATACTTTAGGGAACAGTTTTGGTCAAGGGCGTTAATAGGGTGGCCAATGGCCGACCAATGTGGAGAGGAAAGGAAAGAAGTGAGGAAAGAAGTAAGGAAAGAAGTCAGGAAAGAAACGAGCCTGACTGACTGTGTCTGGGGGTGGGGAAATAAGGGTAAAAAGACAGCAGTCTAGTCAAAGAGATTTCTGCTAGGAAAAAACAGTTTGATGTCCAAAACACACGTGCTACTACTAGCAACTTTAAAATTCTTATAATTTAGGGAACAGTTTTGGTCAAGGGCGTTAATAGGGTGGCCAATGGCCGACCAATGTGGAGAGGAAAGGAAAGAAGTGAGGAAAGAAGTTAGGAAAGAAGTAAGGAAACGAGGCTGACTGACTGTGTCTGGGGGGTGGGGAAATAAGGGTAAAAAGACAGCAGTCTAGTCAAAGAGATTTCTGCTAGGAAAAAACAGTTTGATGTCCAAAACACACGTGCTACTACTAGCAAGTTTAAAATTCTTATACTTTAGGGAACAGTTTTGGTCAAGGTCGTTAATAGGGTGGCCAATGGCCGACCAATGTGGAGAGGAAAGGAAAGAAGTGAGGAAAGAAGTAAGGGAAGAAACGAGGCTGACTGACTGTGTCTGGGGGGGGGGTAAATAAGGGTAAAAAGACAGCAGTCTAGTCAAAGAGATTTCTGCTAGGAAAAAACAGTTTGATGTCCAAAACACACGTGCTACTACTAGCAAGTTTAAAATTCTTATACTTTAGGGAACAGTATTGGTCAAGGGCGTTAATAGGGTGGCCAATGGCCGACCAATGTGGAGAGGAAAGGAAAGAAGTGAGGAAAGAAGTAAGGAAAGAAGTAAGGAAAGAAACGAGCCTGACTGACTGTGTCTGGGGGGTGGGGAAATAAGGGTAAAAAGACAGCAGTCTAGTCAAAGAGATTTCTGCTAGGAAAAAACAGTTTGATGTCCAAAACACACGTGCTACTACTAGCAAGTTTAAAATTCTTATACTTTAGGGAACAGTTTTGTTCAAGGGCGTTAATAGGGTGGCCAATGGCCGACCAATGTGGAGAGGAAAGGAAAGAAGTGAGGAAAGAAGTAAGGGAAGAAACGAGGCTGACTGACTGTGTCTGGGGGGGGGGTAAATAAGGGTAAAAAGACAGCAGTATAGTCAAAGAAATTTCTGCTAGGAAAAAACAGGTTGATGTCCAAAACACACGTGCTACTACTAGCAAGTTTAAAATTCTTATACTTTAGGGAACAGTTTTGGTCAAGGGCGTTAATAGGGTGGCCAATGGCCGACCAATGTGGAGAGGAAAGGAAAGAAGTGAGGAAAGAAGTAAGGAAAGAAGTAAGGAAAGAAACGAGCCTGACTGACTGTGTCTGGGGGGTGGGGAAATAAGGGTAAAAAGACAGCAGTCTAGTCAAAGAGATTTCTGCTAGGAAAAAACAGTTTGATGTCCAAAACACACGTGCTACTACTAGCAAGTTTAAAATTCTTATACTTTAGGGAACAGTTTTGGTCAAGAGCGTTAATAGGGTGGCCAATGGCCGACCAATGTGGAGAGGAAAGGAAAGATGTGAGGAAAGAAGTAAGGAAAGAAGTAAGGAAAGAAACGAGCCTGACTGACTGTGTCTGGGGGGTGGGGAAATAAGGGTAAAAAGACAGCAGTCTAGTCAAAGAGATTTCTGCTAGGAAAAAACAGTTTGATGTCCAAAACACACGTGCTACTACTAGCAAGTTTAAAATTCTTATACTTTAGGGAACAGTTTTGGTCAAGAGCGTTAATAGGGTGGCCAATGGCCGACCAATGTGGAGAGGAAAGGAAAGATGTGAGGAAAGAAGTAAGGAAAGAAGTAAGGAAAGAAACGAGCCTGACTGACTGTGTCTGGGGGGTGGGGAAATAAGTGTAAAAAGACAGCAGTCTAGTCAAAGAGATTTCTGCTAGGAAAAAACAGTTTGATGTCCAAAACACACGTGCTACTACTAGCAAGTTTAAAATTCTTATACTTTAGGGAACAGTTTTGCTCAAGGGCGTTAATAGGGTGGCCAATGGCCGACCAATGTGGAGAGGAAAGGAAAGAAGTGAGGAAAGAAGTAAGGAAAGAAGTAAGGAAAGAAACGAGCCTGACTGACTGTGTCTGGGGGGTGGGGAAATAAGGGTAAAAAGACAGCAGTCTAGTCAAAGAGATTTCTGCTAGGAAAAAACTGTTTGATGTCCAAAACACACGTGCTACTACTAGCAACTTTAAAATTCTTATACTTTAGGGAACAGTTTTGGTCAAGGGCGTTAATAGGGTGGCCAATGGCCGACCAATGTGGAGAGGAAAGGAAAGAAGTGAGGAAAGAAGTTAGGAAAGAAGTAAGGAAACGAGGCTGACTGACTGTGTCTGGGGGTGGGGAAATAAGGGTAAAAAGACAGCAGTCTAGTCAAAGAGATTTCTGCTAGGAAAAAACAGTTTGATGTCCAAAACACACGTGCTACTACTAGCAAGTTTAAAATTCTTATACTTTTGGTAACAGTTTTGGTCAAGGGCGTTAATAGGGTGGCCAATGGCCGACCAATGTGGAGAGGAAAGGAAAGAAGTGAGGAAAGAAGTAAGGAAAGAAGTAAGGAAAGAAACGAGGTTGACTGACTGTGTCTGGGGGGTGGGGAAATAAGGGTAAAAATACAGCAGTCTAGTCAAAGAGATTTCTGCTAGGAAAAAACAGTTTGATGTCAAAAACACACGTGCTACTACTAGCAAGTTTAAAATTCTTATACTTTAGGGAACAGTTTTGGTCAAGGGCGTTAATAGGGTGGCCAATGGCCGACCAATGTGGAGAGGAAAGGAAAGAAGTGAGGAAAGAAGTTAGGAAAGAAGTAAGGAAACGAGGCTGACTGACTGTGTCTGGGGGGTGGGGAAATAAGTGTAAAAAGACAGCAGTCTAGTCAAAGAGATTTCTGCTAGGAAAAAACAGTTTGATGTCCAAAACACACGTGCTACTACTAGCAAGTTTAAAATTCTTATACTTTAGGGAACAGTTTTGGTCAAGGGCGTTAATAGGGTGGCCAATGGCCGACCAATTTGGAGAGGAAAGGAAAGAAGTGAGGAAAGAAGTAAGGGAAGAAACGAGGCTGACTGACTGTGTCTGGGGGTGGGGAAATAAGGGTAAAAAGACAGCAGTCTTGTCAAAGAGATTTCTGCTAGGAAAAAACAGTTTGATGTCCAAAACACACGTGCTACTACTAGCAAGTTTAAAATTCTTATACTTTAGGGAACAGTTTTGGTCAAGGGCGTTAATAGGGTGGCCAATGGCCGACCAATGTGGAGAGGAAAGGAAAGAAGTGAGGAAAGAAGTAAGGGAAGGAACGAGGCTGACTGACTGTGTCTGGGCGGGGGGTAAATAAGGGTAAAAAGACAGCAGTCTAGTCAAAGAGATTTCTTCTAGGAAAAAACAGTTTGATGTCCAAAACACACGTGCTACTACTAGCAAGTTTAAAATTCTTATACTTTAGGGAACAGTTTTGGTCAAGGGCGTTAATAGGGTGGCCAATGGCCGACCAATGTGGAGAGGAAAGGAAAGAAGTGAGGAAAGAAGTAAGGGAAGAAACGAGGCTGACTGACTGTGTCTGGGGGTGGGGAAATAAGGGTAAAAAGACAGCAGTCTAGTCAAAGAGATTTCTGCTAGGAAAAAACAGTTTGATGTCCAAAACACACGTGCTACTACTAGCAAGTTTAAAATTCTTATACTTTAGGGAACAGTTTTGGTCAAAGGCGTTAATAGGGTGGCCAATGGCCGACCAATGTGGAGAGGAAAGGAAAGAAGTGAGAAAAGAAGTAAGGAAAGAAGTAAGGAAAGAAACGAGGTTGACTGACGGTGTCTGGGGGTGGGGAAATAAGGGTAAAAAGACAGCAGTCTAGTCAAAGAGATTTCTGCTAGGAAAAAACAGTTTGATGTCCAAAACACACGTGCTACTACTAGCAAGTTTAAAATTCTTATACTTTAGGGAACAGTTTTGGTCAAGGGCGTTAATAGGGTGGCCAATGGCCGACCAATGTGGAGAGGAAAGGAAAGAAGTGAGGAAAGAAGTAAGGGAAGAAACGAGGCTGACTGACTGTGTCTGGGGGTGGGGAAATAAGGGTAAAATGACAGCAGTCTAGTCAAAGAGATTTCTGCTAGTAAAAAACAGTTTGATGTCCAAAACACACGTGCTATTACTAGCAAGTTTAAAATTCTTATACTTTAGGGAACAGTTTTGGTCAAGGGCGTTAATAGGGTGGCCAATGGCCGACCAATGTGGAGAGGAAAGGAAAGAAGTGAGAAAAGAAGTAAGGAAAGAAGTAAGGAAAGAAACGAGGTTGACTGACTGTGTCTGGGGGTGGGGAAATAAGGGTAAATAGACAGCAGTCTAGTCAAAGAGATTTCTGCTAGGAAAAAACAGTTTGATGTCCAAAACACACGTGCTACTACTAGCAAGTTTAAAATTCTTATACTTTAGGGAACAGTTTTGGTCAAGGGCGTTAATAGGGTGGCCAATGGCCGATCAATGTGGAGAGGAAAGCAAAGAAGTGAGGAAAGAATTTAGGAAAGAAGTAAGGAAAGAAACGAGGTTGACTGACTGTGTCTGGGGGTGGGGAAATAAGGGTAAAAAGACAGCAGTCTAGTCAAAGAGATTTCTGCTAGGAAAAAAGTTTGATGTCCAAAACACACGTGCTACTACTAGCAAGTTTAAAATTCTTATACTTTAGGGAACAGTTTTGGTCAAGGGCGTTAATAGGGTGGCCAATGGCCGACCAATGTGGAGAGGAAAGCAAAGAAGTGAGGAAAGAAGTTAGGAAAGAAGTAAGGAAAGAAACGAGGTTGACTGACTGTGTCTGGGGGGTGGGGAAATAAGGGTAAAAAGACAGCAGTCTAGTCAAAGAGATTTCTGCTAGGAAAAAAAGTTTGATGTCCAAAACACACGTGCTACTACTAGCAAGTTTAAAATTCTTATACTTTAGGGAACAGTTTTGGTCAAGGGCGTTAATAGGGTGGCCAATGACCGACCAATGTGGAGAGGAAAAGAAAGAAGTGAGGAAAGATGTAAGGGAAGAAACGAGGCTGACTGACTGTGTCTGGGGGTGGGGAAATAAGGGTAAAAAGACAGCAGTCTAGTCAAAGAGATTTCTGCTAGGAAAAAAAGTTTGATGTCCAAAACACACGTGCTACTACTAGCAAGTTTAAAATTCTTATACTTTAGGGAATAATTTTGGTCAAGGGCGTTAATAGGGTGGCCAATGGCCGACCAATGTGGAGAGGAAAGCAAAGAAGTGAGGAAAGAAGTAAGGGAAGAAACGAGGCTGACTGACTGTGTCTGGGGGTGGGGAAATAAGGGTAAAAAGACAGCAGTCTAGTCAAAGAGATTTCTGCTAGGAAAAAACAGTTTGATGTCCAAAACACACGTGCTACTACTAGCAAGTTTAAAATTCTTATACTTTAGGGAACAGTTTTGGTCAAAGGCGTTAATAGGGTGGCCAATGGCCGACCAATGTGGAGAGGAAAGGAAAGAAGTGAGAAAAGAAGTAAGGAAAGAAGTAAGGAAAGAAACGAGGTTGACTGACGGTGTCTGGGGGTGGGGAAATAAGGGTAAAAAGACAGCAGTCTAGTCAAAGAGATTTCTGCTAGGAAAAAACAGTTTGATGTCCAAAACACACGTGCTACTACTAGCAAGTTTAAAATTCTTATACTTTAGGGAACAGTTTTGGTCAAGGGCGTTAATAGGGTGGCCAATGGCCGACCAATGTGGAGAGGAAAGGAAAGAAGTGAGGAAAGAAGTAAGGGAAGAAACGAGGCTGACTGACTGTGTCTGGGGGTGGGGAAATAAGGGTAAAATGACAGCAGTCTAGTCAAAGAGATTTCTGCTAGTAAAAAACAGTTTGATGTCCAAAACACACGTGCTATTACTAGCAAGTTTAAAATTCTTATACTTTAGGGAACAGTTTTGGTCAAGGGCGTTAATAGGGTGGCCAATGGCCGACCAATGTGGAGAGGAAAGGAAAGAAGTGAGAAAAGAAGTAAGGAAAGAAGTAAGGAAAGAAACGAGGTTGACTGACTGTGTCTGGGGGTGGGGAAATAAGGGTAAAAAGACAGCAGTCTAGTCAAAGAGATTTCTGCTAGGAAAAAACAGTTTGATGTCCGAAACACACGTGCTACTACTAGCAAGTTTAAAATTCTTATACTTTAGGGAACAGTTTTGGTCAAGGGCGTTAATAGGGTGGCCAATGGCCGACCAATGTGGAGGAAAGGCAAAGAAGTGAGGAAAGAATTTAGGAAAGAAGTAAGGAAAGAAACGAGGTTGACTGACTGTGTCTGGGGGTGGGGAAATAAGGGTAAAAAGACAGCAGTCTAGTCAAAGAGATTTCTGCTAGGAAAAAAGTTTGATGTCCAAAACACACGTGCTACTACTAGCAAGTTTAAAATTCTTATACTTTAGGGAACAGTTTTGGTCAAGGGCGTTAATAGGCTGGCCAATGGCCGACCAATGTGGAGAGGAAAGGAAAGAAGTGAGGAAAGAAGTAAGGGAAGAAACGAGGCTGACTGACTGTGTCTGGGGGTGGGGAAATAAGAGTAAAAAGACAGCAGTCTAGTCAAAGAAATTTTTGCTAGGAAAAAACAGTTTGATGTCCAAAACACACGTGCTACTACTAGCAAGTTTAAAATTCTTATACTTTAGGGAACAGTTTTGGTCAAGGGCGTTAATAGGGTGGCCAATGGCCGACCAATGTGGAGAGGAAAGGAAAGAAGTGAGGAAAGAAGTAAGGGCAGAAACGAGGCTGACTGACTGTGTCTGGGGGTGGGGAAATAAGGGTAAAAAGACAGCAGTCTAGTCAAAGAGATTTCTGCTAGGAAAAAACAGTTTGATGTCCAAAACACACGTGCTACTACTAGCAAGTTTAAAATTCTTATATTTAGGGAACAGTTTTGGTCAAGGGCGTTAATAGGGTGGCCAATGGCCGACCAATGTGGAGAGGAAAGGAAAGAAGTGAGAAAAGAAGTAAGGAAAGAAGTAAGGAAAGAAACGAGGTTGACTGACTGTGTCTGGGGGTGGGGAAATAAGGGTAAAAAGACAGCTGTCTAGTCAAAGAGATTTCTGCTAGGAAAAAACAGTTTGATGTCCGAAACACACGTGCTACTACTAGCAAGTTTAAAATTCTTATACTTTAGGGAACAGCTTTGGTCAAGGGCGTTAATAGGGTGGCCAATGGCCGACCAATGTGGAGAGGAAAGCAAAGAAGTGAGGAAAGAAGTTAGGAAAGAAGTAAGGAAAGAAACGAGGTTGACTGACTGTGTCTGGGGGTGGGGAAATAAGGGTAAAAGACAGCAGTCTAGTCAAAGAGATTTCTGCTAGGAAAAAAAGTTTGATATCCAAAACACACGTGCTACTACTAGCAAGTTTATAATTCTTATACTTTAGGGAACAGTTTGGGTCAAGGGCGTTAATAGGGTGGCCAATGGCCGACCAATGTGGAGAGGAAAGCAAAGAAGTGAGGAAAGAAGTTAGGAAAGAAGTAAGGAAAGAAACGAGGTTGACTGACTGTGTCTGGGGGGTGGGGAAATAAGGGTAAAAAGACAGCAGTCTAGTCAAAGAGATTTCTGCTAGGAAAAAAAGTTTGATGTCCAAAACACACGTGCTACTACTAGCAAGTTTAAAATTCTTATACTTTAGGGAACAGTTTTGGTCAAGGGCGTTAATAGGGTGGCCAATGGCCGACCAATGTGGAGAGGAAAAGAAAGAAGTGAGGAAAGATGTAAGGGAAGAAACGAGGCTGACTGACTGTGTCTGGGGGTGGGGAAATAAGGGTAAAAAGACAGCAGTCTAGTCAAAGAGATTTCTGCTAGGAAAAAAAGTTTGATGTCCAAAACACACGTGCTACTACTAGCAAGTTTAAAATTCTTATACTTTAGGGAATAATTTTGGTCAAGGGCGTTAATAGGGTGGCCAATGGCCGACCAATGTGGAGATGAAAGGAAAGAAGTGAGGAAAGAAGTAAGGGAAGAAACGAGGCTGACTGACTGTGTCTGGGGGGTGGGGAAATAAGGGTAAAAAGACAGCAGTCTAGTCAAAGAGATTTCTGCTAGGAAAAAACAGTTTGATGTCCAAAACACCCGTGCTACTACTAGCAAGTTTAAAATTCTTATACTTTAGGGAACAGTTTTGGTCAAAGGCGTTAATAGGGTGGCCAATGGCCGACCAATGTGGAGAGGAAAGCAAAGAAGTGAGGAAAGAAGTAAGGGAAGAAACGAGGCTGACTGACTGTGTCTGGGGGTGGGGGAAATAAGGGTAAAAAGACAGCAGTCTAGTCAAAGAGATTTCTGCTAGGAAAAAACAGTTTGATGTCCAAAACACACGTGCTACTACTAGCAAGTTTAAAATTCTTATACTTTTGGTAACAGTTTTGGTCAAGGGCGTTAATAGGGTGGCCAATGGCCGACCAATGTGGAGAGGAAAGGAAAGAAGTGAGGAAAGAAGTAAGGAAAGAAGTAAGGAAAGAAACGAGGCTGACTGACTGTGTCTGGGGGTGGGGAAATAAGGGTAAAAAGACAGCAGTCTAGTCAAAGAGATTTCTGCTAGGAAAAAACAGTTTGATGTCCAAAACACACGTGCTACTACTAGCAAGTTTAAAATTCTTATACTTTTGGTAACAGTTTTGGTCAAGGGCGTTAATAGGGTGGCCAATGGCCGACCAATGTGGAGAGGAAAGGAAAGAAGTGAGGAAATAAGTAAGGAAAGAAACGAGGCTGACTGACTGTGTCTGGCGGGTGGGGAAATAAGGGTAAAAAGACAGCAGTCTAGTCAAAGAGATTTCTGCTAGGAAAAAACAGTTTGATGTCCAAAACACCCGTGCTACTACTAGCAAGTTTAAAATTCTTATACTTTAGGGAACAGTTTTGGTCAAGGGCGTTAATAGGGTGGCCAATGGCCGACCAATGTGGAGAGGAAAGGAAAGAAGTGAGGAAAGAAGTAAGGGAAGAAACGAGGCTGACTGACTGTGTCTGGGGGTGGGGAAATAAGGGTAAAAAGACAGCAGTCTAGTCAAAGAGATTTCTGCTAGGAAAAAACAGTTTGATGTCGAAAACACACGTGCTACTACTAGCAAGTTTAAAATTCTTATACTTTAGGGAACAGTTTTGGTCAAGGGCGTTAATAGGGTGGCCAATGGCCGACCAATGTGGAGAGGAAAGGAAAGAAGTGAGGAAAGAAGTAAGGGAAGAAACGAGGCTGACTGACTGTGTCTGGGGGGGGGGGTGTAAATAAGGGTAAAAAGACAGCAGTCTAGTCAAAGAGATTTCTGCTAGGAAAAAACAGTTTGATGTCCAAAACACACGTGCTACTACTAGCAAGTTTAAAATTCTTATACTTTAGGGAACAGTTTTGGTCAAGGGCGTTAATAGGGTGGCCAATGGCCGACCAATGTGGAGAAGAAAGGAAAGAAGTGAGGAAAGAAGTAAGGGAAGAAACGAGGCTGACTGACTGTGTCTGGGGGGGGGTGTAAATAAGGGTAAAAAGACAGCAGTCTAGTCAAAGAGATTTCTGCTAGGAAAAAACAGTTTGATGTCCAAAACACACGTGCTACTACTAGCAAGTTTAAAATTCTTATACTTTAGGGAACAGTTTTGGTCAAGGGCGTTAATAGGGTGGCCAATGGCCGACCAATGTGGAGAGGAAAGGAAAGAAGTGAGGAAAGAAGTAAGGGAAGAAACGAGGCTGACTGACTGTGTCTGGGGGGGGTAAATAAGGGTAAAAAGACAGCAGTCTAGTCAAAGAGATTTCTGCTAGGAAAAAAAGTTTGATGTCCAAAACACACGTGCTACTACTCGCAAGTTTAAAATTCTTATACTTTTGGTAACAGTTTTGGTCAAGGGCGTTAATAGGGTGGCCAATGGCCGACCAATGTGGAGAGGAAAGGAAAGAAGTGAGGAAAGAAGTAAGGAAAGAAGTAAGGAAAGAAACGAGGCTGACTGACTGTGTCTGGGGGTGGGGAAATAAGGGTAAAAAGACAGCAGTCTAGTCAAAGAGATTTCTGCTAGGAAAAAACAGTTTGATGTCCAAAACACCCGTGCTACTACTAGCAAGTTTAAAATTCTTATACTTTAGGGAACAGTTTTGGTCAAGGGCGTTAATAAGGTGGCCAATGGCCGACCAATGTGGAGAGGAAAGGAAAGAAGTGAGGAAAAAAGTAAGGGAAGAAACGAGGCTGACTGACTGTGTCTGGGGGTGGGGAAATAAGGGTAAAAAGACAGCAGTCTAGTCAAAGAGATTTCTGCTAGGAAAAAACAGTTTGATGTCCAAAACACACGTGCTACTACTAGCAAGTTTAAAATTCTTATACTTTTGGTAACAGTTTTGGTCAAGGGCGTTAATAGGGTGGCCAATGGCCGACCAATGTGGAGAGGAAAGGAAAGAAGTGAGGAAAGAAGTAAGGAAAGAAGTAAGGAAAGACACGAGGCTGACTGACTGTGTCTGGGGGTGGGGAAATAAGGGTAAAAAGACAGCAGTCTAGTCAAAGAGATTTCTGCTAGGAAAAAACAGTTTGATGTCCAAAACACACGTGCTACTACTAGCAAGTTTAAAATTCTTATACTTTTGGTAACAGTTTTGGTCAAGGACGTTAATAGGGTGGCCAATGGCCGACCAATGTGGAGAGGAAAGGAAAGAAGTGAGGAAATAAGTAAGGAAAGAAACGAGGCTGACTGACTGTGTCTGGGGGGTGGGGAAATAAGGGTAAAAAGACAGTAGTCTAGTCAAAGAGATTTCTGCTAGGAAAAAACAGTTTGATGTCCAAAACACCCGTGCTACTACTAGCAAGTTTAAAATTCTTATACTTTAGGGAACAGTTTTGGTCAAGGGCGTTAATAGGGTGGCCAATGGCCGACCAATGTGGAGAGGAAAGGAAAGAAGTGAGGAAAGAAGTAAGGGAAGAAACGAGGCTGACTGACTGTGTCTGGGGGTGGGGAAATAAGGGTAAAAAGACAGCAGTCTAGTCAAAGAGATTTCTGCTAGGAAAAAACAGTTTGATGTCCAAAACACACGTGCTACTACTAGCAAGTTTAAAATTCTTATACTTTAGGGAACAGTTTTGGTCAAGGGCGTTAATAGGGTGGCCAATGGCCGACCAATGTGGAGAGGAAAGGAAAGAAGTGAGAAAAGAAGTAAGGAAAGAAGTAAGGAAAGAAACGAGGTTGACTGACTGTGTCTGGGGGTGGGGAAATAAGGGTAAAAAGACAGCAGTCTAGTCAAAGAGATTTCTGCTAGGAAAAAACAGTTTGATGTCCGAAACACACGTGCTACTACTAGCAAGTTTAAAATTCTTATACTTTAGGGAACAGTTTTGGTCAAGGGCGTTAATAGGGTGGCCAATGGCCGACCAATGTGGAGAGGAAAGCAAAGAAGTGAGGAAAGAAGTTAGGAAAGAAGTAAGGAAAGAAACGAGGTTGACTGACTGTGTCTGGGGGTGGGGAAATAAGGGTAAAAAGACAGCAGTCTAGTCAAAGAGATTTCTGCTGAGAAAAAACAGTTTGATGTCCAAAACACACGTGCTACTACTAGCAAGTTTAAAATTCTTATACTTTAGGGAACAGTTTTGGTCAAGGGCGTTAATAGAGTGGCCAATGGCCGACCAATGTGGAGAGGAAAGGAAAGAAGTGAGGAAAGAAGTAAGGGAAGAAACGAGGCTGACTGACTGTGTCTGGGGGTGGGGAAATAAGGGTAAAAAGACAGCAGTCTAGTCAAAGAGATTTCTGCTAGGAAAAAACAGTTTGATGTCCAAAACACACGTGCTACTACGAGCAAGTTTAAAATTCTTATACTTTAGGGAACAGTTTTGGTCAAGGGCGTTAATAGGGTGGCCAATGGCCGACCAATGTGGAGAGGAAAGGAAAGAAGTGAGGAAAGAAGTAAGGGAAGAAACGAGGCTGACTGACTGTGTCTGGGGGGGGGTGTAAATAAGGGTAAAAAGACAGCAGTCTAGTCAAAGAGATTTCTGCTAGGAAAAAACAGTCTGATGTCCAAAACACACGTGCTACTACTAGCAAGTTTAAAATTCTTATACTTTAGGGAACAGTTTTGGTCAAGGGCGTTAATAGGGTGGCCAATGGCCGACCAATGTGGAGAGGAAAGGAAAGAAGTGAGGAAAGAAGTAAGGGAAGAAACGAGGCTGACTGACTGTGTCTGGGGGTGGGGAAATAAGGGTAAAAAGACAGCAGTCTAGTCAAAGAGATTTCTGCTAGGAAAAAACAGTTTGATGTCCAAAACACACGTGCTACTACTAGCAAGTTTAAAATTCTTATACTTTAGGGAACAGTTTTGGTCAAGGGCGTTAATAGGGTGGCCAATGGCCGACCAATGTGGAGAGGAAAGGAAAGAAGTGAGGAAAGAAGTAAGGGAAGAAACGAGGCTGACTGACTGTGTCTGGGGGGGGTAAATAAGGGTAAAAAGACAGCAGTCTAGTCAAAGAGATTTCTGATAGGAAAAAACATTTTGATGTCCAAAACACACGTGCTACTACTAGCAAGTTTAAAATTCTTATACTTTAGGGAACAGTTTTGGTCAAGGGCGTTAATAGGGTGGCCAATGGCCGACCAATGTGGAGAGGAAAGGAAAGAAGTGAGAAAAGAACTAAGGAAAGAAGTAAGGAAAGAAACGAGGTTGACTGACTGTGTCTGGGGGTGGGGAAATAAGGGTAAAAAGACAGCAGTCTAGTCAAAGAGATTTCTGCTAGGAAAAAACAGTTTGATGTCCGAAACTCACGTGCTACTACTAGCAAGTTTAAAATTCTTATACTTTAGGGAACAGTTTTGGTCAAGGGCGTTAATAGGGTGGCCAATGGCCGACCAATGTGGAGATGAAAGGAAAGAAGTGAGGAAAGAAGTAAGGGAAGAAACGAGGCTGACTGACTGTGTCTGGGGGTGGGGAAATAAGGGTAAAAAGACAGCAGTCTAGTCAAAGAGATTTCTGCTAGGAAAAAAAGTTTGATGTCCAAAACACACGTGCTACTACTAACAAGTTTAAAATTCTTATACTTTAGGGAACAGTTTTGGTCAAGGGCGTTAATAGGGTGGCCAATGGCCGACCAATGTGGAGAGGAAAGGAAAGAAGTGAGGAAAGAAGTTAGGAAAGAAGTAAGGAAAGAAACGAGGCTGATTGACTGTGTCTGGGGTGGGTGGGGAAATAAGGGTAAAAAGACAGCAGTCTAGTCAAAGAGATTTCTGCTAGGAAAAAGAGTTTGATGTCCAAAACACACGTGCTACTACTAGCAAGTTTAAAATTCTTATACTTTAGGGAACAGTTTTGGTCAAGGGCGTTAATAGGGTGGCCAATGGCCGACCAATGTGGTGAGGAAAGGAAAGAAGTGAGGAAAGAAGTAAGGGAAGAAACGAGGCTCACTGACTGTGTCTGGGGGTGGGGAAATAAGGGTAAAAAGACAGCAGTCTAGTCAAAGAGATTTCTGCTAGGAAAAAACAGTTTGATGTCCGAAACACACGTGCTACTACTAGCAAGTTTAAAATTCTTATACTTTAGGGAACAGTTTTGGTCAAGGGCGTTAATAGGGTGGCCAATGGCCGACCAATGTGAAGAGGAAAGCAAAGAAGTGAGGAAAGAAGTTAGGAAAGAAGTAAGGAAAGAAACGAGGTTGACTGACTGTGTCTGGGGGTGGGGAAATAAGGGTAAAAAGACAGCAGTCTAGTCAAAGAGATTTCTGCTAGGAAAAAAAAGTTTGATGTCCAAAACACACGTGCTACTACTAGCAAGTTTAAAATTCTTATACTTTAGGGAACAGTTTTGGTCAAGGGCGTTAATAGGGTGGCCAATGGCCGACCAATGTGGAGAGGAAAGGAAAGAAGTGAGAAAAGAACTAAGGAAAGAAGTAAGGAAAGAAACGAGGTTGACTGACTGTGTCTGGGGGTGGGGAAATAAGGGTAAAAAGACAGCAGT
This sequence comes from Ascarosepion bandense, assembly GCA_037127315.1. Lineage (NCBI taxonomy): Eukaryota > Metazoa > Mollusca > Cephalopoda > Sepiida > Sepiidae > Ascarosepion > Ascarosepion bandense. Next base: position 125,190 of record JBBBDQ010029466.1, read on the forward strand.
CTAGTCAAAGAGATTTCTGCTAGGAAAAAACAGTTTGATGTCCGAAACACACGTGCTACTACTAGCAAGTTTAAAATTCTTATACTTTAGGGAACAGTTTTGGTCAAGGGCGTTAATAGGGTGGCCAATGGCCGACCAATGTGGAGATGAAAGGAAAGAAGTGAGGAAAGAAGTAAGGGAAGAAACGAGGCTGACTGACTGTGTCTGGGGGTGGGGAAATAAGGGTAAAAAGACAGCAGTCTAGTCAAAGAGATTTCTGCTAGGAAAAAAAGTTTGATGTCCAAAACACACGTGCTACTACTAACAAGTTTAAAATTCTTATACTTTAGGGAACAGCTTTGGTCAAGGGCGTTAATAGGGTGGCCAATGGCCGACCAATGTGGAGAGGAAAGCAAAGAAGTGAGAAGAAGTTAGGAAAGAAGTAAGGAAAGAAACGAGGTTGACTGACTGTGTCTGGGGGTGGGGAAATAAGGGTAAAAGACAGCAGTCTAGTCAAAGAGATTTCTGCTAGGAAAAAAGTTTGATATCCAAAACACACGTGCTACTACTAGCAAGTTTATAATTCTTATACTTTAGGGAACAGTTTGGGTCAAGGGCGTTAATAGGGTGGCCAATGGCCGACCAATGTGGAGAGGAAAGCAAAAGAAGTGAGGAAAGAAGTTAGGAAGAAGTAAGGAAAGAAACGAGGTTGACTGACTGTGTCTGGGGGTGGGGAAATAAGGGTAAAAAGACAGCAGTCTAGTCAAAGAGATTTCTGCTAGGAAAAAAAGTTTGATGTCCAAAACACACGTGCTACTACTAGCAAGTTTAAAATTCTTATACTTTAGGGAACAGTTTTGGTCAAGGGCGTTAATAGGGTGGCCAATGGCCGACCAATGTGGAGAAGGAAAAGAAAAGTGAGGAAAGATGTAAGGGGAAGAAACGAGGCTGACTGACTGTGTCTGGGGGTGGGGAAATAAGGGTAAAAAGACAGCAGTCTGATCAAGAAGATTTCTGCGGAAAAAAAGTTTGATGTCCAAAACACACGTGCTACTGCTAACCCAGTTTAAAATTCTTATACTTTAGGGAATAATTTTGGTCAAGGGCGTTAATAGGGTGGCCAATGGCCGACCAATGTGGAGATGAAAGGAAAGAAGTGAGGAAAGAAGTAAGGGAAGAAACAGAGGCTGACTGACTGTGTCTGAGAGGTACAGAAATAAGGGTAAAAAGACAGCAGTCTAGTCAAAGAGATTTCTGCTAGGAAAAAACAGTTTGATGTCCAAAACACCCGTGCTACTACTAGCAAGTTTAAAATTCTTATACTTTAGGGAACAGTTTTGGTCAAAGGCGTTAATGGGGTGGCCAATGGCCGACCAATGTGGGAAAGTAAAGAAGAAGTGAGGAAAGAAGTAAGGGAAGAAACGAAGGCTGACTGACTGTGTCTGGGGGTGGGGAAATAAGGGTAAAAAGACAGCAGTCTAGTCAAAGAGATTTCTGCTAGGAAAAAACAGTTTGATGTCCAAAACACACGTGCTACTACTAGCAAGTTTAAAATTCTTATACTTTTGGTAACAGTTTTGGTCAAGGGCGTTAATAGGGTGGCCAATGGCCGACCAATGTGGAGAGGAAAGGAAAGAAGTGAGGAAAGAAGTAAGGAAAGAAGTAAGGAAAGAAACGAGGCTGACTGACTGTGTCTGGGGGTGGGGAAATAAGGGTAAAAAGACAGCAGTCTAGTCAAAGAGATTTCTGCTAGGAAAAAACAGTTTGATGTCCAAAACACACGTGCTACTACTAGCAAGTTTAAAATTCTTATACTTTTGGTAACAGTTTTGGTCAAGGGCGTTAATAGGGTGGCCAATGGCCGACCAATGTGGAGAAGGGAAAGGAAAGAAGTGAGGAAATAAGTAAGGAAAGAAACGAGGCTGACTGACTGTGTCTGGGAGTAAGGGGAAATAAGGGTAAAAAGACAGCAGTCTAGTCAAAGAGATTTCTGCTAGGAAAAACAGTTTGATGTCCAAAACACCCGTGCTACTACTAGCAAGTTTAAAATTCTTATACTTTGGGAACAGTTTTGGTCAAGGGTGTGAGGGTGGCCAATGGCCGACCAATGTGGAGAAGGAAAGGAAAGAAGTGAGGAAAGAAGTAAGGGAAGAAACAGAGGCTGACTGACTGTGTCTGGGGGTGGGGAAATAAGGGTAAAAAAGACAGCAGTCTAGTCAAAGAGATTTCTGCTAGGAAAAAACAGTTTGATGTCGAAAACACACGTGCTACTACTAGCAAGTTTAAAATTCTTATACTTTAGGGAACAGTTTTGGTCAAGGGCGTTAATAGGGTGGCCAATGGCCGACCAATGTGGAGAGGAAAGGAAAGAAGTGAGGAAAGAAGTAAGGGAAGAAACGAGGCTGACTGACTGTGTCTGGGGGGGGGTGTAAATAAGGGTAAAAAGACAGCAGTCTAGTCAAAGAGATTTCTGCTAGGAAAAAACAGTTTGATGTCCAAAACACACGTGCTACTACTAGCAAGTTTAAAATTCTTATACTTTGGGGAACAGTTTTGGTCAAGGGCGTTAATAGGGTGGCCAATGGCCGACCAATGTGGGGAAAGAAAGGAAAGAAGTGAGGAAAGAAGTAAGGGAAGAAACGAGGCTGACTGACTGTGTCTGGGGGGTGTAAATAAAGGGTAAAAAGACAGCAGTCTAGTCAAAGAGATTTCTGCTAGGAAAAAACAGTTTGATGTCCAAAACACACGTGCTACTACTAGCAAGTTTAAAATTCTTATACTTTGAGGGAACAGTTTTGGTCAAGGGCGTTGAGATTGTGTGTGACCAGTGTCAGAGAGAAAGGAAAGAAGTGAGGAAAGAAGTAAGGGAAAGAGCAGGCTGACTGACTGTGTCTGAGGTAAATAAAGGGTAAAAGACAGCAGTCTAGTCAAAGAGATTTCTGCTAGGAAAAAAAGTTTGATGTCCAAAACACACGTGCTACTACTCGCAAGTTTAAAATTCTTATACTTTTGGTAACAGTTTTTGTCAAGGGCGTTAATAGGGTGGCCAATGGCCGACCAATGTGGAGAGGAAAGGAAAGAAGTGAGGAAAGAAGTAAGGAAAGAAGTAAGGAAAGAAACGAGGCTGACTGACTGTGTCTGGGGGGTGGGGAAATAAGGGTAAAAAGACAGCAGTCTAGTCAAAGAGATTTCTGCTAGGAAAAAACAGTTTGATGTCCAAAACACCCGTGCTACTACTAGCAAGTTTAAAATTCTTATACTTTAGGGAACAGTTTTGGTCAAGGGCGTTAATAAGGTGGCCAATGGCCGACCAATGTGGAGAGGAAAGGAAAGAAGTGAGGAAAAAAGTAAGGGAAGAAACGAGGCTGACTGACTGTGTCTGGGGGTGGGGAAATAAGGGTAAAAAGACAGCAGTCTAGTCAAAGAGATTTCTGCTAGGAAAAAACAGTTTGATGTCCAAAACACACGTGCTACTACTAGCAAGTTTAAAATTCTTATACTTTTGGTAACAGTTTTGGTCAAGGGCGTTAATAGGGTGGCCAATGGCCGACCAATGTGGAGAGGAAAGGAAAGAAGTGAGGAAAGAAGTAAGGAAAGAAGTAAGGAAAGAAACGAGGCTGACTGACTGTGTCTGGGGGTGGGGAAATAAGGGTAAAAAGACAGCAGTCTAGTCAAAGAGATTTCTGCTAGGAAAAAACAGTTTGATGTCCAAAACACACGTGCTACTACTAGCAAGTTTAAAATTCTTATACTTTTGGTAACAGTTTTGGTCAAGGACGTTAATAGGGTGGCCAATGGCCGACCAATGTGGAGAGGAAAGGAAAGAAGTGAGGAAATAAGTAAGGAAAGAAACGAGGCTGACTGACTGTGTCTGGGGGGTGGGGAAATAAGGGTAAAAAGACAGTAGTCTAGTCAAAGAGATTTCTGCTAGGAAAAAACAGTTTGATGTCCAAAACACCCGTGCTACTACTAGCAAGTTTAAAATTCTTATACTTTAGGGAACAGTTTTGGTCAAGGGCGTTAATAGGGTGGCCAATGGCCGACCAATGTGGAGAGGAAAGGAAAGAAGTGAGAAAAGAAGTAAGGAAAGAAGTAAGGAAAGAAACGAGGTTGACTGACTGTGTCTGGGGGTGGGGAAATAAGGGTAAAAAGACAGCAGTCTAGTCAAAGAGATTTCTGCTAGGAAAAAACAGTTTGATGTCCGAAACACACGTGCTACTACTAGCAAGTTTAAAATTCTTATACTTTAGGGAACAGTTTTGGTCAAGGGCGTTAATAGGGTGGCCAATGGCCGACCAATGTGGAGAGGAAAGCAAAGAAGTGAGGAAAGAAGTTAGGAAAGAAGTAAGGAAAGAAACGAGGTTGACTGACTGTGTCTGGGGGTGGGGAAATAAGGGTAAAAAGACAGCAGTCTAGTCAAAGAGATTTCTGCTGAGAAAAAACAGTTTGATGTCCAAAACACACGTGCTACTACTAGCAAGTTTAAAATTCTTATACTTTAGGGAACAGTTTTGGTCAAGGGCGTTAATAGAGTGGCCAATGGCCGACCAATGTGGAGAGGAAAGGAAAGAAGTGAGGAAAGAAGTAAGGGAAGAAACGAGGCTGACTGACTGTGTCTGGGGGTGGGGAAATAAGGGTAAAAAGACAGCAGTCTAGTCAAAGAGATTTCTGCTAGGAAAAAACAGTTTGATGTCCAAAACACACGTGCTACTACGAGCAAGTTTAAAATTCTTATACTTTAGGGAACAGTTTTGGTCAAGGGCGTTAATAGGGTGGCCAATGGCCGACCAATGTGGAGAGGAAAGGAAAGAAGTGAGGAAAGAAGTAAGGGAAGAAACGAGGCTGACTGACTGTGTCTGGGGGGGTGTAAATAAGGGTAAAAAGACAGCAGTCTAGTCAAAGAGATTTCTGCTAGGAAAAAACAGTCTGATGTCCAAAACACACGTGCTACTACTAGCAAGTTTAAAATTCTTATACTTTAGGGAACAGTTTTGGTCAAGGGCGTTAATAGGGTGGCCAATGGCCGACCAATGTGGAGAGGAAAGGAAAGAAGTGAGGAAAGAAGTAAGGGAAGAAACGAGGCTGACTGACTGTGTCTGGGGGTGGGGAAATAAGGGTAAAAAGACAGCAGTCTAGTCAAAGAGATTTCTGCTAGGAAAAAACAGTTTGATGTCCAAAACACACGTGCTACTACTAGCAAGTTTAAAATTCTTATACTTTAGGGAACAGTTTTGGTCAAGGGCGTTAATAGGGTGGCCAATGGCCGACCAATGTGGAGAGGAAAGGAAAGAAGTGAGGAAAGAAGTAAGGGAAGAAACGAGGCTGACTGACTGTGTCTGGGGGGGGGGTAAATAAGGGTAAAAAGACAGCAGTCTAGTCAAAGAGATTTCTGATAGGAAAAAACATTTTGATGTCCAAAACACACGTGCTACTACTAGCAAGTTTAAAATTCTTATACTTTAGGGAACAGTTTTGGTCAAGGGCGTTAATAGGGTGGCCAATGGCCGACCAATGTGGAGAGGAAAGGAAAGAAGTGAGAAAAGAACTAAGGAAAGAAGTAAGGAAAGAAACGAGGTTGACTGACTGTGTCTGGGGGTGGGGAAATAAGGGTAAAAAGACAGCAGTCTAGTCAAAGAGATTTCTGCTAGGAAAAAACAGTTTGATGTCCGAAACTCACGTGCTACTACTAGCAAGTTTAAAATTCTTATACTTTAGGGAACAGTTTTGGTCAAGGGCGTTAATAGGGTGGCCAATGGCCGACCAATGTGGAGATGAATGGAAAGAAGTGAGGAAAGAAGTAAGGGAAGAAACGAGGCTGACTGACTGTGTCTGGGGGTGGGGAAATAAGGGTAAAAAGACAGCAGTCTAGTCAAAGAGATTTCTGCTAGGAAAAAAAGTTTGATGTCCAAAACACACGTGCTACTACTAACAAGTTTAAAATTCTTATACTTTAGGGAACAGTTTTGGTCAAGGGCGTTAATAGGGTGGCCAATGGCCGACCAATGTGGAGAGGAAAGGAAAGAAGTGAGGAAAGAAGTTAGGAAAGAAGTAAGGAAAGAAACGAGGCTGATTGACTGTGTCTGGGGTGGGTGGGGAAATAAGGGTAAAAAGACAGCAGTCTAGTCAAAGAGATTTCTGCTAGGAAAAAGAGTTTGATGTCCAAAACACACGTGCTACTACTAGCAAGTTTAAAATTCTTATACTTTAGGGAACAGTTTTGGTCAAGGGCGTTAATAGGGTGGCCAATGGCCGACCAATGTGGTGAGGAAAGGAAAGAAGTGAGGAAAGAAGTAAGGGAAGAAACGAGGCTCACTGACTGTGTCTGGGGGTGGGGAAATAAGGGTAAAAAGACAGCAGTCTAGTCAAAGAGATTTCTGCTAGGAAAAAACAGTTTGATGTCCGAAACACACGTGCTACTACTAGCAAGTTTAAAATTCTTATACTTTAGGGAACAGTTTTGGTCAAGGGCGTTAATAGGGTGGCCAATGGCCGACCAATGTGAAGAGGAAAGCAAAGAAGTGAGGAAAGAAGTTAGGAAAGAAGTAAGGAAAGAAACGAGGTTGACTGACTGTGTCTGGGGGTGGGGAAATAAGGGTAAAAAGACAGCAGTCTAGTCAAAGAGATTTCTGCTAGGAAAAAAAAGTTTGATGTCCAAAACACACGTGCTACTACTAGCAAGTTTAAAATTCTTATACTTTAGGGAACAGTTTTGGTCAAGGGCGTTAATAGGGTGGCCAATGGCCGACCAATGTGGAGAGGAAAGGAAAGAAGTGAGAAAAGAACTAAGGAAAGAAGTAAGGAAAGAAACGAGGTTGACTGACTGTGTCTGGGGGTGGGGAAATAAGGGTAAAAAGACAGCAGTCTAGTCAAAGAGATTTCTGCTAGGAAAAAACAGTTTGATGTCCGAAACACACGTGCTACTACTAGCAAGTTTAAAATTCTTATACTTTAGGGAACAGTTTTGGTCAAGGGCGTTAATAGGGTGGCCAATGGCCGACCAATGTGGAGATGAAAGGAAAGAAGTGAGGAAAGAAGTAAGGGAAGAAACGAGGCTGACTGACTGTGTCTGGGGGTGGGGAAATAAGGGTAAAAAGACAGCAGTCTAGTCAAAGAGATTTCTGCTAGGAAAAAAAAGTTTGATGTCCAAAACACACGTGCTACTACTAACAAGTTTAAAATTCTTATACTTTAGGGAACAGTTTTGGTCAAGGGCGTTAATAGGGTGGCCAATGGCCGACCAATGTGGAGAGGAAAGGAAAGAAGTGAGGAAAGAAGTTAGGAAAGAAGTAAGGAAAGAAACGAGGCTGATTGACTGTGTCTGGGGTGGGTGGGGAAATAAGGGTAAAAAGACAGCAGTCTAGTCAAAGAGATTTCTGCTAGGAAAAAGAGTTTGATGTCCAAAACACACGTGCTACTACTAGCAAGTTTAAAATTCTTATACTTTAGGGAACAGTTTTGGTCAAGGGCGTTAATAGGGTGGCCAATGGCCGACCAATGTGGTGAGGAAAGGAAAGAAGTGAGGAAAGAAGTAAGGGAAGAAACGAGGCTCACTGACTGTGTCTGGGGGTGGGGAAATAAGGGTAAAAAGACAGCAGTCTAGTCAAAGAGATTTCTGCTAGGAAAAAACAGTTTGATGTCCGAAACACACGTGCTACTACTAGCAAGTTTAAAATTCTTATACTTTAGGGAACAGTTTTGGTCAAGAGCGTTAATAGGGTGGCCAATGGCCGACCAATGTGAAGAGGAAAGCAAAGAAGTGAGGAAAGAAGTTAGGAAAGAAGTAAGGAAAGAAACGAGGTTGACTGACTGTGTCTGGGGGTGGGGAAATAAGGGTAAAAAGACAGCAGTCTAGTCAAAGAGATTTCTGCTAGGAAAAAAAAGTTTGATGTCCAAAACACACGTGCTACTACTAGCAAGTTTAAAATTCTTATACTTTAGGGAACAGTTTTGGTCAAGGGCGTTAATAGGGTGGCCAATGGCCGACCAATGTGGAGAGGAAAGGAAAGAAGTGAGGAAAAAAGTAAGGGAAGAAACGAGGCTGACTGACTGTGTCTGGGGGGTGGGGAAATAAGGGTAAAAAGACAGCAGTCTAGTCAAAGAGATTTCTGCTAGGAAAAAAGTTTGATGTCCAAAACACACGTGCTACTACTAGCAAGTTTAAAATTCTTATACTTTAGGGAACAGTTTTAGTCAAGGGCGTTAATAGGGTGGCCAATGGCCGACCAATGTGGAGATGAAAGGAAAGAAGTGAGGAAAGAAGTAAGGGAAGAAACGAGGCTGACTGACTGTGTCTGGGGGTGGGGAAATAAGGGTAAAAAGACAGCAGTCTAGTCAAAGAGATTTCTGCTAGGAAAAAAAGTTTGATGTCCAAAACACACGTGCTACTACTAGCAAGTTTAAAATTCTTATACTTTAGGGAACAGTTTTGGTCAAGGGCGTTAATAGGGTGGCCAATGGCCGACCAATGTGGAGATGAAAGGAAAGAAGTGAGGAAAGAAGTAAGGAAAGAAAGTGTGAGAAAAGAAGCAATTACAGTAGACATTGCGATTACATTTTATCGGTTTCACTGTAAAAGAGTGGGACCTAGTTGCTAGTCTAGTAGCGCGTGTAAATTCATATATAGATGACACGAGTGAGCTAAGTTCATTGAAGCAGAAGCCGTGAAAATATTTGTTCAAGAGGCACAGGGAAGCCACATCACGCCGGTGAGAGAGCGACTGCAGTCGAGCTGCCAAGTCTGTATCGATCACATTACAGATTCTCCGTTGGATCAAGAACCCCGAAGTGAATAGCAGGGGCACCCGGCCAGATGTGGCAGCAATATCCAATTCACGGGTGGAATACCCAAAATTTTTAAAAATCTGCTATAATGTCGAAAGAAAATTAGGTAATGGGTTTAAAAACTAAATAATGATGAACATGAAAATTGTATGCGTCGAAATATTCTGACGGCATGCAGAAGTTATCCGAAATATGTTGTAAGGTCGGAAAAAGCCAAGGAAAATACTTTAACGACTGAATAATACCGCTGAGAACTGACCAATAGAAGACTTTTCAAAATTGTACTGGAAAATATTGTATCAGCCTAATGTTTCAGAATAGACAAATTATTAAGATGTTATGAGATAAAAACAACAACAAAAAAAAAAGCAGAGAAAATAACTTAGCAATTTAATTTAACTTAATCTATGCATTAAAATGAATAAAACTTTTGTCTAAATCTGAACTTATTTATAAATGGAACTTTGTTTGTTTGTGTGTGTGTGTGTGTGTGTGTGTGTGTGTGTGTGTGTGTGTGTCCGTTACCTAGAGACTCCAAAACGGATGAACTGATTTTCTTGAAAATTTACACAGTTGCACTATAAGCATCTGCGAGTGTTCTTAATTAGGTTTTGTGTCGCGGTATACCCGATAAATATCGAAAATCGATAATCGAAAAAATCGGGTTATAGAAGGAGTGGTCCAATTTTAATCAAATTTGATACACTCATAGACAATGACATAAGAAACGATATTCAGAAATTCCAATGTTGCAGTTCTTACAATAGTGCAGAACATCGATAATATATATATATATATATATATATATATAAAAGGCAAAATGTTTGTGTGTGTGTCTGTTTATCTGCCTATATGTCTGTATTTTTTCAGCCCTTTTATTTTAGTTTTTGCTTCGGGTTTGGCTCTAAATAGGTATAATTGTAGTTCTTAGTCTCAGCCATGATACCGTTTACTCAGAGGACTTATTTAGCCTTCAAACTTCAGTTTACGACAAAAACCTAGTTGATATCGATACCAGGAAATCAAAATTTGACTTACATTCATTCATTTTTCTTTCAGTCTACAGTGTCGCTTTAACTGGAAACAACTATCTTTTTTTAGTCTTTCGTGCCAACGTCCAAAGAGTCTGAGCTCCAGGACCCTGGATTAGTTTTAAAGCTTTCATTACACCTGAGCAACGCCGGGCTATACTGCTAGTTATACTATAATTCTTTGCATTAGTCTAATGTCAGAATACATAAATTATTTTAAAGCTGTTATAAAATCGATAAAAATTAGGGAAAAGCTGTATAATGAAGCGACTGGAATTTTTTGCATTGACCTATTTCAGCTGAATGCGTAAATTCTCTGAAAGTTGGTGCAATTCAGAAAATTCCAAGGGAAATACTTTAATGACTGAATAATGATGGTATGAATTTAAATGAATAGGAAAGTCGTCACATTTATACGGGAATTTTTTGGTTTTAGTTTTGTTTAACGGCATATCAACATCTATGGGTTATTTAATGCCAAAAAGATACGGTTTTAAGTATTTTTTTTTTCGGTTCGGTTATAGTGAGAAGGTTGATTTAGTAACATTTTGATGAAAAATTAAAAAGAAAAATTATTTTTATTTTTGAAAACTGAAGATGTTTTTAGTTTTGTATTAAAAAATGTATTGCTGGTATTTTTTTTTCCTTCAAAAAATGTGTTAATAATTTTTTCACCAAAAATGTATTGTTGGTAATATTTTTCCTTAAAAACTGTATATTTTTTCTATAAAAGTTAATTCTTATGTATATATAGTTATATAAAAGTCTATTTTTATACTTTCATAGTGTTTTGACCCCAGTTTGGGGGTTAACTATTTACCCATAGCTGGGACCATAACAGGTGCTACCACTCAGGGTAACAGTGGACTTGAGAACAACAGCAATTAAGAGGTGGTTCCATGCTTATCACAACCTCCAATCAGAGGTATTGCTGCCGGATGCAGTTTACCGTCATAGCCAGGACCGGAAATTTTTGGGTCAACCTAATTTGGTGAAATGAGCAAATTATCCGAGAGATTGTGAAAGATTAAGGAAAATACTTTGATAACTAAAAATATTTCGTTGAATTTATATGGTAGTGCAGGCTTTCACACAAACATAACAATTATGATAATTTGCTTTCAGAGGCACATTCCAGAGGCAAGAATTCACAACTCCAGTCAGTCAGTTAAATGTCATATGCGATACACGCTTGGGCGATCATGTATCTTTCGAGACATGACTGAATGGGCAGAAGATTATCCCGCAGTAGGTTGCCATTACTTTCTTCGGTAGACCGATTGCAAGCCTAGGTTATAGAACCCAATCTGTCCTGTTATTTAATCCATAACTGGAGTGAAGAGACAGATTAATACCTTTCCCAAGGGTATTTGTGCGGAAGTGAATGCAAGAAATTCAACTGGAATCCGAACTCGGCTTCCCGATTTCTCGTTTCGAGCCACTAACCACGGCACCACAACTCCAGTAACTCTCTTTAATAGTCAGCCTATGAACATTTCAGCCCAACCTCGTGCATATGTACTTTTTATTTCCATTTTCATTTAAACTTCCCCGTTGTCCACAGGTATAGTCTATGGTATTCTCAGCATCTGTCAGTAGAAACATAACTTTACCCGTCTCTTTGTGATTGTAAGTATTGCGTTGACAGACATATTCTTTCGTTTTCATTCTGTTCTTTTTAATCTAATTATTAATTTGATACACTCATAGACAATGACATAAGAAACGATATTCAGAAGTTCCAATGTTGCAGTTCTTACAATAGTGCAGAACATCGATAATATATATATATATAAAAGGCAAGATGTTTGTGTGTGTGTCTGTTTATCTGCCTATATGTCTGTATTTTTTCAGCCCTTTTATTTTAGTTTTTGCTTCGGGTTTGGCTCTAAATAGGTATAATTGTGATTGTAAGTATTGCGTTGTCAGACATATTCTTTCGTTTTCATTCTGTTCTTTTTAATCCAATTATTAATGAACAATTTTAACGAATTAGTCAATATTATAGAACGATTAACAACAGTTATAAAGGATAAATAGAGTTTAAAAAAGAAAATCTCCCTAAAAACATGAAATAGTACAGTAAACATACTTTACGTACTAATTCAAATCATAGTAAAGGGAACAAACAAATTTATTAAAAGACACAAAACACGTTTCCTTTCAGCTCTTTTATTTAATTCGTAGGAGCATAACACAGGGTGATCTCGAAAACGTATCGGCCCTATCCACAAGGGACTACAAAATAATTCTGATTGGTAAAATTTTGCAAAGAAGTGTGGATCTAGAATTTTTTAGCAACTTCTCAGTAAGATTATAATACCACAAGCATTCGTAAGTTTGTAAGGTTAGAAACATTAAAGATTACTAGAACTAGATTATCTCAGGGGTTATAACAGTTAAAACAGATTTTGTCGGCGCTACTGGCCGTTTTCTAAAAAAAATAAGAAGTTCTATTTAATGTCCTTGTGGCAGGCATGACAGATTTACGCGAATTCTTTTCTTTTCTTTTTTTTTTACTATATGGCCAATTTCCAGGAGTTCACTCCAGATATTGATTTCGGATTTACTTCGTTGAATAACGTCAACCATTTTTTTTTTCATATAATAATGTTGCATCCATTTCTACATCATGGCATCCATTTTAGATACGAAAGAGCATTTCAAGCTCAACGCAGAATGAGACTCAAAAGTTTTAGTTTTGCTTGAGATTCGAATTACCCAAGGCTACAAATGGCGGATAGGACGAAATAAAAGGAAAATAATACGGAAATTATCTAAAAAAAAGTAAGATTGAAACAAGATACAGATGACTCGATGTTTATTTGAAAATAGAGAAGGTATTTTGGGAGTCAGGATGGAATGAATGGTGGGGTGGAATGAAGGAAGAACATTGAATGACGAGTGAAATGAAGGAGAAAACACGGGTGGAATGCGAAAAAAATTAACGGAATCGATAGTAAAAAGGTTTGCTAAGGAAGGGGTGAAATAAAAAAAGAGAAGATTACTTAAGCGGGGAGAAGAAAAGTGCTGGAAAATTACTTATATGATAAAGTAAAGGATAGCAGATTAGATGATGATGCGAAAAGTGTGTAGTGGTAAAGCAGACGTTGGGATAAAATAAAAATTAAAGATTAAGTGACAGGATGAAATAAAGGGTGAAGATTAAGTGATGGGTTAAAATAAAGGGTGAAGATTAAATGATTGGATAATATAAAAGGTGAAAATTAGGTGATCGGATAAAAATGGTGAAGATTAAATGATGGGATGAAATAAATGGTGAAGATTAAGTGATGAGTTAAAAAAGTGAAGATTAGGTGATGAGATAAAACAAAGGGTGAATATTAGGTGATGGGTTAAAATAAAGGGTGAATATTAGTTGATGGAATAAAATAAAGGGTGAATATTAGTTGATGGGATAAAATAAAGGGTGAATATTAGTTGATGGGATGAAATAAACAGTGAAGATTAGGTGATGGGTTAAAATAAAGGGTGAATATTAGTTGATGGGATAAAATAAAGGGTGAATATTAGGTGATGGGATAAAATAAATAGTGAATATTAGGTGATGGGTTAAAATAAAGGGTGAATATTAGTTGATGGAATAAAATAAAGGATGAATATTAGTTGATGGGATAAAATAAACAGAGAAGATTAGGTGATGGGTTAAAATAAAGGGTGAATATTAGTTGATGGGATAAAATAAAGGGTAAATATTAGGTGATGGGATAAAATAAATAGTGAATATTAGGAGATGGGTTAAAATAAAGGGTGAATATTAGTTGATGGAATAAAATAAAGGGTGAATATTAGTTGATGGGATAAAATAAACAGTGAAGATTAGGTGATGGGTTAAAATAAAGGGTGAATATTAGTTGATGGGATAAAAAAAAGGGTGAATATTAGGTGAAGGGATAAAATAAACAGTGAAGATTAGGTGATGGGTTAAAATAAAGGGTGAATATTAGTTGATGGGATAAAATAAAGGGTGAATATTAGTTGATGGTATAAAATAAACAGTGAAGATTAGGTGATGGGTTAAAATAAAGGGTGAATATTAGGTGATGGGATAAAATAAACAGTGAATATTAGTTGATGGAATAAAACAAAGGGTGAATATTAGTTGATGGGATAAAATAAACAGTGAAGATTAGGTGATGGGTTAAAATAAAGGGTGAATATTAGTTGATGGGATAAAATAAAGGGTGAATATTAGTTGATGGTATAAAATAAACAGTGAAGATTAGGTGATGGGTTAAAATAAAGGGTGAATATTAGTTGATGGGATAAAATAAAGGGTGAATATTAGGTGATGGGATAAAATAAAGTGTGAATATTAGGTGATGGGTTAAAATAAAGGGTGAATATTAGTTGATGGGATAAAATAAAGGGTGAATATTAGGTGATGGGATAAAATAAACAGTGAATATTAGGTGATGGGTTAAAATAAAGGGTGAATATTAGTTGATGGGATAAAATAAAGGGTGAATATTAGTTGATGGGATAAAATAAAGGGTGAATATTAGGTGATGGGATAAAATAAACAGTGAAGATTAGGTGATGGGTTTAAATAAAGGGTGAATATTAGTTGATGGGATAAAATAAAGGGTGAATATTAGTTGATGGTATAAAATAGACAGTGAAGATTAGGTGATGGGTTAAAATAAAGGGTGAATATTAGTTGTTGGGATAAAATAAAGGGTAAATATTAGGTGATGGGATAAAATAAACAGTGAAGATTAGGTGATGGGTTAAAATAAAGGGTGAATATTAGTTGATGGGATAAAATAAAGGGTGAATATTAGGTGATGGGATAAAATAAACAGTGAAGATTAGGTGATGGGTTAAAATAAAGGGTGAATATTAGTTGATGGGTTAAAATAAAGGGTGAATATTAGGTGATGGGATAAAATAAACAGTGAATATTAGGTGATGGGTTAAAATAAAGGGTGAATATTAGTTGATGGAATAAAATAAAGGGTGAATATTAGTTGATGGGATAAAATAAACAGTGAAGATTAGGTGATGGGTTAAAATAAAGGGTGAATATTAGTTGATGGTATAAAATAAACAGTGAAAATTAGGTGATGGGTTAAAATAAAGGGTGAATATTAGTTGATGGGATAAAATAAAGGGTGAATATTAGGTGATGGGATAAAATAAACAGTGAAGATTAGGTGATGGGTTAAAATAAAGGGTGAATATTAGTTGATGGGTTAAAATAAAGGGTGAATATTAGTTGATGGTATAAAATAAACAGTGAAGATTAGGTGATGGGTTAAAATAAAGGGTGAATATTAGTTGATGGGATAAAATAAAGGGTGAATATTAGGTGATGGGATAAAATAAAGGGTGAATATTTGGTGATGGGTTAAAATAAATGGTGAATATTAGTTGATGGGATAAAATAAAGGGTGAATATTAGGTGATGGGATAAAATAAACAGTGAATATTAGGTGATGGGTTAAAATAAAGGGTGAATATTAGTTGATGGGATAAAATAAAGGGTGAATATTAGGTGATGGGATAAAATAAACAGTGAATATTAGGTGATGGGTTAAAATAATGGGTGAATATTAGTTGATGGAATAAAATGAAGGTGAATATTAGTTGATGGGATAAAATAAACAGTGAAGATTAGGTGATGGGTTAAAATAAAGGGTGAATATTAGTTGATGGGATAAAATAATGGGTAAATATTCGGTGATGGGATAAAATAAACAGTGAATATTAGGTGATGGGTTGTAAAATGGCAGGTAATATTAGTGATTGGATAAACAGCGGGTGAATATTAGTTGATGGGATAAAATAAAGGGTGAATATTAGGTGATGGGATAAAATAAACAGCAGATTAGGGTGAAAGGGAACAACAAAGGGTGAATATTAGAAGGATAAGATAAAATAAAGGGTGAATATTAGTTGATGGTATAAAATAGACAGTGAAGATTAGGTGATGGGTTGTAAAATGAAAGGTGAATATTAAATGGTTAGATAAAATAAAGGGTAAATATTAGGTATAGGGATAAAATAAACAGTGAAGATTAGTGAGCAGAAGTTAAAATAAATGGTACATTAGTTGATGGGATAAAATAAAGGGTGAATATTAGGTGATGACAAAAATAAACAGTGAAGATTAGGTGATGGGTTAAAATAAAGGGTGAATATTAGTTGATGGGATAAAATATAAAGGGTGAATATTAGGTGATGTGTAGATAAAATAAACAGTGAATATTGTGGTGACAATAAAATAAAGGGTGAATATTAGTTGATGGAATAAAAATAAATGGGTGAATATTAGTTGATGGGATAAAAATAAACAGTGAAGATTAGGTGATGGGTTAAATAAAGGGTGAATATTAGTTGATGGGATAAAATAAAGGGTGAATATTAGTTGATGGGATAAAATAAAGGGTGAATATTAGGTGATGGACAATGTAAATATGAAGATTAGGTGATGGTTTGAATAAAGGGTGAATATTAGTTGATGTAAGATGTACAAAGGGTGAATATTAGTTGATGGTATAAAATAGATGAGTAAAGATGTAGTGATGGGTTAAAATAAAGGGTGAATATTATGTTGTTGGGATAAAATAAAGGTAAATATTAGGTGATGGGATAAAATAAACAGTGAAGATTAGGTGATGGGTTAAAATAAGAAGTAAGAATATTAGTTTATTGACAAAATAAAGGGTGAATATTAGGTGATAAGATAAAATAAACAGTAATATTTAGTGATGTGGGTTAAAATAAAGGTGAATATTAGTTGATGGGTTAAAAATAAAGGTGAATATTAGGTGATGGGATAAAAATAAACAGTGAATATTAGGTGATGGGTTAAAATAAAAGGGTGAATATTAGTTTATGGAAGAAATAAAGGGTGAATATTAGTTGATGACAAAATAAACAGTGAAGATTAGTATGGGTTAAAATAAAGGGTGAATATTAGTTGATGGTATAAAATAAACAGGAAAATTAGGTGATGGGTTAAAATAAAGGGTGAATATTAGTTGATGGGATAAAATATATAAAGTGAATATTAGTTGTCGGGATAAAAATAAAGGGTGAATATTAGGTGATGGGATAAAATAAACAGTGAAGATTAGTGATGGTTTAAATAAATATAAAAGAATATTAGTATTGATGGGATAAAATAAAAGTGAATATTAACATGAGCAACAGACAGTGAAGATTAGGTGATGGTTTTAAAATAAAGTGGTGAATATTAGTTATTGGGATAAAATAAAGGGTAAATATTAGGTGATGGGATGCAAAAGAAACAGTGAAGATTAGGTGATGGGTTAAAACAAAGAACAAGAATATTAGTTTAGATGATGTAAAGAAGTGGTGAATATTAGGTGATGTGATAAAATAAACAAAGAAGATTAGGTGATGGGTTAAAAATAAATATGAATATTAGTTGATAAGTTAAAATAAAGGGTGAATATTTATATATGAAAACAAACAGTGAATATTAGGTGATGGGTTAAAATAAAGGGTGAATATTAGTTGATGAATAAAATAAAGGGTGAATATTAGTTGATGTGATGTAAAAAATAAACAGCAGGTGAGTCAGGTGATGGGTTAAAATAAAGGGTGAATATTAGTTGATGGGATGAAATAATGGGTAAATATTCGTGATAAGACAAAAAATAAACAGCAACATACGGTGATGGGTTAAAATAAATGCGAATATTATGGGTGATTGGATAAAATAAAGGTGAATATTTAGCTGATGGAGCTAAAATAAAGGGTGAATATTAGGTGATGGGATAAAATAAACAGTGAAGATTAGGTGACGGGTTTAAAGAGAAGTTAAAAGAATTATTAGCTGATGATAAAATTAAAAGGAATATTAGTTGATGGTATAAAATAGACAGTGAAGATTAGTGGAGGGAAGAAATAAGGCATTATTAGTTGTTGGGATAACAAAGGGTAAATATTAGTGATGGGACAAAATAAACAGTAAGATCAGTATACAGTACCAAATGGTGAATATTAGTTGATGGGATAAAATAAAAGGGTGAATATTAGGTGATGGGATAAAATAAACAGTGAAGATTAGGGTGATGGTTAAAATAAAGGGTGAATATTAGTTGATGGAATAAAATAAAGGGTGAATATTAGCTGATGGGATAAAATAAACAGTGAAGATTAGTAGATGGGTTAAAATAGTGTGAATATTAGTTGATGGTATGTACTAAACAATAGAAAATTAGGTGATGGGGTTAAAAATAAAGGGTGAATATTAGTTGATGGGATAAAATAAAGGTGAATATTAGGGTGATGGGATAAAAAGAACAGTGAAGATTAGGTGATGGGTTAAAATAAAGGGTGAATATTAGTTATAGATGCTAAATATGAATATTAGTTGATGGTATAAAATAAACAGTGAAGATTAGGTGATAAGTTAAAATAAAGGGTGAATATTAGTTGATGGGATAAAATAAAGGGTAATATTAGTGATGGGATAAAATAAAGGGTGAATATTTGGTGGATGTAATAAAATAAATTATGAATATTAGTTGATGGGATAAAATAAAGGGTGAATATTAGGTGATGGGACAAAATAAACAGTGAATATTAGGTGATGGGTTAAAATAGCGGTGAATATTAGTTGATGGGATAAAATAAAAGGGGTGAATATTAGGTGATGGGATAAAATAAACAGTGAATATTAGGTGATGGGTTAAAACAATGGGTGAATATTAGTTGATTATTGGAATAAAATAGCAGAATATTAGTTGATGGGATAAAATAAACAGTGAAGATTATGCGATGGGTTAAAATAAAGGGTGAATATTAGTTGATGATAAAATAATGGGTAAATATTCGGTGATGGGATAAAATAAACAGTGAATATTAGGTGATGGGTTAAAATAAAGGGTGAATATTAGGTGATGGGATAAAATAAAGGGTGAATATTAGGTGATGGGTTAAAATAAAGGGTGAATATTAGGTGATGGGATAAAATAAAGGATGAATATTAGGTGATGGGTTAAAATAAAGGGTGAATATTAGTTGAAGGAATAAAAAAAAAGGGTGAATATTAGTTGATGGGATAAAATAAACAGCGAAGATTAGGTGATGGGTTAAAATAAAGGGTGAATATTAGTTGATGGGATAAAATAAAGGGTGAATATTAGGTGATGGCATAAAATAAACAGTGAATATTAGGTGATGGGTTAAAATAAAGGGTGAATATTAGTTGATGGAATAAAATAAAGGGTGAATATTAGTTGATGGGATAAAATAAACAGTGAAGATTAGGTGATGGGTTAAAATAAAGGGTGAATATTAGTTCATGGGATAAAATAAAGGGTGAATATTAGGTGATGGGAAAAATAAACAGTGAATATTAAGTGATGGGTTAAAATAAAGGGTGAATATTAGTTGATGGAATAAAATAAAGGGTGAATATTAGTTGATGGGATTAAATAAATGGTGAATATTAGGTGATGGGATAAAATAAACATTGAAAGATAGGTGATGGGTTAAAATAAAGGGTGAATATTAGTTGATGGTATAAATAAACAGTGAAGATTAGGTGATGGGTTAAATGAATATTAGTTGATGGGATAAAATAAAGGGTGAATATGAGTTGATGGGATAAAATAAAGGGTGAATATTAGGTGATGGGATAAAATAAGCAGTGAAGATTAAGGTGATGGGTTTAAATGAGGTGAATATTAGTTGATGGGATAAAATAAGGGTGAATATTAGTTGATGGTATAAAATCAAAGACAGTGAAGATTAGGTGATGGGTTAAAATAAAGGGTGAATATTAGTTGTTGGGATAAAATAAAGAGAAGGGTAAATATTAGGTGATGGGATAAAATAAACAAATTAGGTGATGGGTTAAAATAAAGGGTGAATGACTAGTTGGTGGATAAAATAAAGGGTGAATATTAGGTGATTAGGATAAAATAAACAGTGAAGTTAGTGATGGGTTAAAATAAGAGATTGAATATTAGTTGATGGGTTAAAATAAGGGTGAATATTAGGTGATGGGATAAAATAAACAGTGAATATTAGGTGATGGGTTAAAATAAGGTGAATGATAGTTGATGGAGCCAAATAAAGGGTGAATATTAGTTGATGGGATAAAATAAACAGTGAAGATTAGGTGATGGGTTAAAATAAGAGGTGAATATTAGTTGATGGTATAAAATAAATAGTGAAATTAAGGTGATGGGTTAAAATAAAGGGTGAATATTAGTTGATGGGATAAAATAAAGGGTGAATATTGATGGAATAAAATATTATTGAAGATTAGGTGATGGGTTAAAATAAAGGGTGAATATTCGTTGATGGTATAAATAACGATGAAGATTGGTGATGGGTTAAAATAAAGGGTGAATATTAAGTTGATGGGATAAAATAAAGGGTGAATATTAGTTGATGGAATAAAATAAAGGGTGAATATTAGTTGATGGGATAAAATAAACAGTGAAGATTAGGTGATGGGTTAAAATAAAGGGTGAATATTAGTAGGTGGGATAAAATAAAAGGTGAATATTAGGTGATGGGATAAAATAAACAGTGAATATTAGGTGATGGGTTAAAATAAGGTGAATATTGAATTGTTAGAATTAAAATAAACAGTAGAAGATTAGGTGATGGGTTAAAATAAACAGTGAAGATTAGGTGATGGGTTAAAATAAAGGGTGAATATTAGTTGATGGGATAAAATAAACGGTGAATATTAGTTGATGGGATAAAATAAAGGGTGAATATTAGTTGATTGGATAAAATAAATGGTGAATATTAGTTGATGGGATAAAATAAAAGGTGAATATTAGTTGATGGGATAAAATAAAGGGTGAATATTAGTTGATGGGATAAAATAAACAGTGAAGATTAGTTGATGGGATAAAATAAACAGTGAAGATTAGGTGTTGGAGTTAAAATAAAGGGTGAATATTAGTTGATGGATAAAATAAAGGGTGAATATTAGTTGATGGGATAAAATAAAGGGTGAATACTAGTTGATGGGATAAAATAAAGGGTAGATATTAGGTGATGGGATGAAATAAATGATGATTAAGGTGATGGGTTAAAATAAAGGGTGAATATTAGTTGATGGGATAAAATAAAGGGTGAATATTAGTTGATGGGATAAAATAAATGGTGAATATTAGGTGATGGGATAATAAACAGTAGAATTAATTGATGGGTTAAAATAAAGGTGAATATTAGTTGATGGTATAAAATAAACGGTGAATATCAGGTGATGGGATAAAATAAAGGGTGAATATTAGGTGATGGGATAAAATAAACAGTGAAGATTAGGCGTTGGGTTAAAATAAAGGGTGAATATTAGTTGATGGGATAAAATAAAGGGTGAATATTAGGTGATGGGATAAAATAAACGGTGAATATTAGGTGATGGGCTAAAATAAAAGGTGAATATTAGGTGATGGGATAAAATAAACAGTGAAGATTAGGCGATGGGTTAAAATAAAGGGTGAATATTAGTTGATGGGTTAAAATAAAGGGTGAATATTAGGTGATGGGATAAAATAAACAGTGAAGATTAGGTGATGGGTTAAAATAAAGGGTGAATATTAGTTGATGGGAAAAAATAAAGGGTGAATATTAGGTGATGGGATAAAATAAACAGTGAAGATTAGGTTATGTGTTAAAATAAACAGTGAAGATTAGTTGATGGGATAAAATAAATGGTGAATATTAGTTGATGGGATAAAATAAAGGGTGAATATTAGGTGATGGGATAAAATAAACAGTGAATATTAGGTGATGGGATAAAATAAAAGGTGAATATTAGGTGCCGGGTTAAAATAAAGGGTGAATATTAGTTGATGGAATAAAATAAAGGGTGTATATTAGGTGATGGGATAAAATAAACAGTGAATATTAGGTGATGGGTTAAAATAAAGGGTGAATATTAGTCGATGGGATAAAATAAAGGGTGAATATTAGGTGATGGGTTAAAATAAAGGGTGAATATTAGTTGATGGAATAAAATAAAGGGTGAATATTAGTTGATGGAATAAAATAAACAGTGAATATTAGATGATGGGATAAAATAAAGGGTGAATATTAGGTGATGGGATAAAATAAACAGTGAATATTAGGTGTTGGGTTAAAATAAAGGGTGAATATTAGTTGATGGAATAAAATAAAGGGTGAATATTAGTTGATGGGATAAAATAAAGTGTGAATATTAGGTGATGGCTTAAAATAAACAGTGAAGATTAGGTGATGGGTTAAAATAAAGGGTGAATATTAGTTGATGGGATAAAATAAACAGTGAAGATTAGGTGATGGGTTAAAATAAAGGGTGAATATTAGTTGATGGGATAAAATAAAGGGTGAATATTAGGTGATGGGATAAAATAAACAGTGAAGATTAGGTGATGGGTTAAAATAAAGGGTGAATATTTGTTGATGGGATAAAATAAAGGGTGAATATTAGGTGATGGGATAAAATAAACAGTGAATATTAGGTGATGGGTTAAAATAAAGGGTGAATATTAGTTGATGGAATAAAATAAAGGGTGAATATTAGCTGATGGGATAAAATAAACAGTGAAGATTAGGTGATGGGTTGAAATAAAGGGTGAATATTAGTTGATGGGATAAAATAAAGGGTGAATATTAGGTGATGGGATAAAATAAACCGTGAATATTAGGTGATGGGTTAAAATAAAGGGTGAATATTAGTTGATGGGATAAAATAAACAGTGAAGATTAGGTGATGGGTTAAAATAAACAGTGAAGATTAGGTGATGGGTTAAAATAAAGGGTGAATATTAGTTGATGGGATAAAATAAAGGGTGAATATTAGTTGATGGGATAAAATAAAGGGTGAATATTAGTTGATGGGATAAAATAAAGGGTGAATATTAGGTGATGGGATGAAATAAACAGTGAAGATTAGGTGATGGGTTAAAATAAAGGGTGAATATTAGTTGATGGGATAAAATAAAGGGTGAATATTAGTTGATGGGATAAAATAAATGGTGAATATTAGGTGATGGGATAAAATAAAGGGTGAATATTAGGTGATGGGTTAAAATAAAGGCTGAATATTAGGTGTTGGGTTAAAATAAAGGGTGAATATTAGTTGATGGAATAAAATAAAGGGTGAATATTAGTTGATGGGATAAAATAAAGGGTGAATATTAGGTGATGGGATAAAATAAACAGTGAAGATTGGGTGATGGGTTAAAATAAAGGGTGAATATTAGTTGATGGTATAAAATAAACAGTGAAGATTAGGTGATGGGTTAAAATAAAGGGTGAATATTAGTTGATGGGATAAAATAAAGGGTGAATATTAGGCGATGGGATAAAATAAACAGTGAAGATTAGGTGATGGGTTAAAATAAAGGGTGAATATTAGTTGATGGGATAAAATAAAGGGTGAATATTAGGTGATGGGACAAAATAAACAGTGAATATTAGGTGATGGGTTAAAATAAAGGGTGAATATTAGTTGATGGAATAAAATAAAGGGTGAATATTAGCTGATGGGATAAAATAAACAGTGAAGATTAGGTGATGGGTTGAAATAAAGGGTGAATATTAGTTGATGGGATAAAATAAAGGGTGAATATTAGGTGATGGGATAAAATAAACAGTGAATATTAGGTGATGGGTTAAAATAAAGGGTGAATATTAGTTGATGGGATAAAATAAACAGTGAAGATTAGGTGATGGGTTAAAATATACAGTGAAGATTAGGTGATGGGTTAAAATAAAGGGTGAATATTAGTTGATGGGATAAAATAAAGGGTGAATATTAGTTGATGGGATAAAATAAAGGGTGAATATTAGTTGATGGGATAAAATAAAGGGTGAATATTAGGTGATGGGATGAAATAAACAGTGAAGATTAGGTGATGGGTTAAAATAAAGGGTGAATATTAGTTGATGGGATAAAATAAAGGGTGAATATTAGTTGATGGGATAAAATAAATGGTGAATATTAGGTGATGGGATAAAATAAAGGGTGAATATTAGTTGATGGGATAAAATAAAGGGTGAATATCAGTTGATGGGATAAAATAAACAGTGAAGATTAGTTGATGGGATAAAATAAACAGTGAAGATTAGGTGATGGGTTAAAATAAAGGGTGAATATTAGTTGATGGGATAAAATAAAGGGTGAATATTAGTTGATGGGATAAAATAAAAGGTGAATATTAGTTGATGGGATAAAATAAAGGGTGAATATTAGTTGATGGGATAAAATAAAGGGTGAATATTAGTTGATGGGATAAAATAAAGGGTGAATATTAGTTGCTGGGATAAAATAAAGGGTGAATATTAGTTGATGGGATAAAATAAAGGGTGAATATTAGGTGATGGGATGAAATAAACAGTGAAGATTAGGTGATGGGTTAAAATAAAGGGTGAATATTAGTTGATGGGATAAAATAAAGGGTGAATATTAGTTGATGGGATAAAATAAAGGGTGAATATTAGGTGATGGAATAAAATAAACTGTGAAGATCAGGTGATGGGTTAAAATAAAGGGTGAATATTAGTTGATGGGATAAAATAAAGGGTGAATATTAGGTGATGGGATAAAATAAACAGTGAAGATTAGGCGATGGGTTAAAATAAAGGGTGAATATTAGTTGATGGGATAAAATAAAGGGTGAATATTAGGTGATGGAATAAAATAAACAGTGAAGATTAGGTGATCGGTTAAAATAAAGGGTGAATATTAGTTGATGGGATAAAATAAAGGGTGAATATTAGTTGATGGGATAAAATAAAGGGTGAATATTAGGTGATGGGTTAAAATAAAGGGTGAATATTAGTTGATGGGATAAAATAAAGGGTGAATATTCAGTGATGGGATAAAATAAACAGTGAAGATTAGGTGATGGGTTAAAATAAAGGGTGAATATTAGTTGATGGGATAAAATAAAGGGTGAATATTAGTTGATTGGATAAAATAAAGGGTGAATATTAGGTGATGGGTTAAAATAAAGGGTGAATATTAGTTGATGGGATAAATAAAGGGTGAATATTAGGTGATGGGATAAAATAAAGGGTGAATATTAGTTAATGGAATAAAATAAAGTGTGAATATTAGTTGATGGGATAAAATAATCAGTGAATATTAGTTGATGGGTTAAAATAAAGGGTGAATATTAGTTGATGGGATAAAATAAAGGATGAATATTAGGTGATGGGTTAAAATAAAGGTGAATATTAGTTGATGGGATAAAATAAAGGGTGAATATTAGGTGATGGGATAAAATAAACAGTGAAGATTAGGTGATGGGTTAATATAAAGGGTGAATATTAGTTGATGGGGTAAAATAAAGGGTGAATATTAGTTGATGGGATAAAATAAGGGTTGAATATTAGGTGATGGGATAAAATAAACAGTGAAGATTAGGTGATGGGTTAAAATAAAGGGTGAATATTAGTTGATGGGATAGAATAAACAGTGAATATTAGTTGATGGGATAAAATAAAGGGTGAATATTAGGTGATGGGATAAAATAAACAGTGAATATTAGTTGATGGGATGAAATAAAGGGTGAATATTAGGTGATGGGTTAAAATAAAGGGTGAATATTAGTTGATGGGATAAAATAAAGGGTGAATATTAGTTGATGGGATAAAATAAAGGGTGAATATTAGTTGATGGGATAAAATAAAGGGTGAATATTAGTTGATGGGATAAAATAAACAGTGAAGATTAGGTGAGGGGTTAAAATAAATGGTGAATATTAGTTGATGGGATAAAATAAAGGGTGAATATTAGTTGATGGGATAAAATAAAGGGTGAATGTTAGTTGATGGGATAAAATAAACAGTGAAGATTAGGTGATGGGTTAAAATAAAGGGTGAATATTAGTTGATGGGATAAAATAAAGGGTGAATATTAGTTGATGGGATAAAATAAAGGGTGAATATTAGGTGATGGATAAAATAAACAGTGAATATTAGTTGATGGGATAAAATAAAAGGTGAATATTAGGTGATGGGTTAAAATAAAGGGTGAATATTAGTTGATGGGATAAAATAAAGGGTGAATATTAGGTGATGGGATAAAATAAACAGTGAAGATTAGGTGATGGGTTAAAATAAAGGGTGAATATTAGTTGATGGGATAAAATAAAGGGTGAATATTAGGTGATGGGTTAAAATAAATGCTGAATATTAGTTGATGGAATAAAATAAAGGGTGAATATTAGGTGATGGGATAAAATAAACAGTGAATATTAGGTGATGGGTTAAAATAAAGGGTGAATATTAGTTGATGGAATAAAATAAAGGGTGAATATTAGTTGATGGGATAAAATAGAGGGTGAATATTAGGTGATGGGATAAAATAAACAGTGAATATTAGGTGATGGGTTAAAATAAAGGGTGAATATTAGTTGATGGAATAAAATAAAGGGTGAATATTAGTTGATGGGATAAAATAAATGGTGAATATTAGGTGATGGGATAAAATAAACAGTGAAGATTAGGTGATGTGTTAAAATAAAGGGTGAATATTAGTTGATGGTATAAAATAAACAGTGAAGATTAGGTGATGGGTTAAAATAAAGGGTGAATATTAGTTGATGGGATAAAATAAAGGGTGAATATTAGGTGATGGGTTAAAATAAACAGTGAAGATTAAGTGATGGGTTAAAATAAAGGGTGAATATTAGTTGATGGGATAAAATAAAGGGTGAATATTCAGTGATGGGATAAAATAAACAGTGAAGATTAGGTGATGGGTTAAAATAAAGGGTGAATATTAGTTGATGGGATAAAATAAAGGGTGAATATTAGGTGATGGGATAAAATAAACAGTGAATATTAGTTGATGGAATAAAATAAAGGGTGAATATTAGGTGATGGGATAAAATAAACAGTGAAGATTAGGTGATGGGTTAAAATAAAGGGTGAACATTACGTAATGGAATGAAAGAATTTGTAAAGATTCAGTTATGGGATAAAATATTGAGTGAAGATTAGGTGATGGGATGAAATGAAGGATGAAGATTAGGTGATGGGATAAACATTTTTTTCGTTTTTTAACTTCAAAAAATATTTCGCAAGAGACGTCATGTTTTGTTTTTCTTTGTTATTGATGTATGAGAGGCGATTGTAAAAGCGCTTTTTAAATATGTTCATTGTGTTTCCGATATAAAATTTCTCATCTTTGGGATTCTTCATGGATGAAATTGAACACATATATATCAGGGATTTCATTAAATGTTTATTAGGAATGGGGGTTTCGTTTGGGTTTCTACACTTATAAAGGTTATTATTATGATGCGGACCTGTATGAGTGTTGCAGTTATTTTTGTTGTATGCTATTAATATTTTATTGTTATGTACTTTTAACTATTTTTCTATATTGTTGCAGTAGCTATAGCTTAGTTGTATTGTACTTTTATTAAAGATTTTGCTGAGAGGTTTGTTTTTGGAAAATGCTTATCCATTAGTTTAAGAAATTTAACTAACTGATTAAAAGGAGGGTTATACTATAATTTACGATAAAATTCTTAAAGACAGCGGATATCAATCCTTTAAAATAACTTTGTGGAAAAATTCAGGAGCTCCAAAAGAAAAAATAGCAACAGAAAAACCATATGGTATAACCCTCCTTTTAATCAGTTAATTTTAAACTGGAACATAAATAAAAAAAAATAGCGTATAGTTGTACAATTAAATAAGAAATATAGGTCCAGTAATGTGCTATCCCCACTTCATCGAATCTAAGCCTATTCTTCCCCACCCTTACACTTCCTTACTCTCCACTTTTACTAAACCCGAAGAAAAAATCCTGCCATTAGACCATAAAAGGCTATACAATATCTTAATGTTAAATCTGTCTACAAAATTCCAGACATGTTCATTAATCAATTCTATCCCCCACGCATTCATTCTTTTCAAAATTCTAACGGACAATTTACAAGACTTATCTCCTTATCGCTAACCCCATCTACATCCCACACACAACTCGCCAAATATAAGAAAAGAGACTTTCCATTCCTTTCCACACCAGCTGTGGATACATTGTCATTTCAATGTAGAAACAAAATGTACACTTTGTAGTGGAAAAAAATCTGTACATGTTATAAACTATAATTTATATTAAATATTCACAGCTTTATATTATATATCGAGCACTGTTTTCAATTAATGTTTTAAATGTTGTAAATTTTTTTGTTGATTATTCCCTCTAATATATATATATATATATATATATATATATATATATATATATATAGTGTATTTGGGGAGCAATCTCTCTGTCATACATAGTTCATTAAAAATGACAGAAAGTTTTTACGTAACTTTTCACAGGATCTTATGATTTTTCTTTTCACAGAATAAATTATATATAAATTTTAGTTTTGTTTTTCTGAGCGTTTCAGCTATACTTTTAACCTTTATCAAAGATGGATTTTATTTTACATGTGACTGGATATGCGTAGCGTTTATGCATGTGTGTAGAGTCATGTGTATGTTTTACTGTTGTCACATATACAGCCGACCGTGCATTGAATACTGTTGCCATATCTGATGGGGCGCCCTGCAATTAATCTCAGCGTTCTCGACAGACTCCAAAGAAGAATCTGTAACGTGATCGGTTCCGACCTGGCAGCTCTACTCCAGCCACTTTCTCACTGGCGGGATATGGCTTCCCTCTGTCTAGTCTACAAATATTTTCATGGCTTCTGCTCCGACAACCTTAGCTCACTGATTCCTCCTCCACAAGAATTTACTCGAGCAACCAAACTGGCAACAAGGTCCAACCCTTTTACAGTTAAATAAACTAAATGGAGCCTCCACTTCTACTCCATCAGCTTCCTTTCTCGCACTTCCCGCCGGTAGAACTCCCTTCCGTATACTTGCTTGCTGGTTGACTACAATATCCAAGAATTTAAATGCAATGTCAATTCCCATCTCTTGTCCACTTGACTTCAGTCCTTCTCTCGTCCTTTCTCCATTATTCCGTGTATCTTCTTCTTTTCCTTTCTCACTCTACCGTCGCAGCTGTCTTCACACCTGTATTCCCATCTTTCTCTTTCACTTTCTCCAACACCCCTGTAACCGGTTCGTCTTTCTCTTCGCTCTCCTCCTGCTTAAACCTTTACTCTCTTATGTAGCCACCTGCGCATCAGAGGCGGTACCGCCTTCCTTAGGGTGAAACGATTAAAAAAAAGTTCCAAACACGGTAAGCATATTGTTGCCGTGTACGTAGTTGATATTATAAAGGGGTGGATTTTTCTTTTTTATGAATGATGCTTCCATTATGATTATCCTTTTTTGCATCATGATGATTCTATGATATTTAGGTTATCAACGTTGATATGGATAGAAACTGATAGCTGTAGATAGATTTTCGTTACTTGTTGATAACATAAATATCATAGCATCATCGTTATGAAATTTGAAAAAAAATTTTGTAGTTTATATTCTGAAGCGAAAAATAATTTTCAAGATTACATGGAAAATTACATGACAATACATTAACCATAATACGGGTCCTGGGTATGACGGTAAACTACATCCGGCAGCAAGGTCTCTGATTGGGAGGCTGTGAGGAGAATGGAACAAACTCTTAATTGTTGTTGTTTCCAGGTCCATCCTGAGCCAGATTGGTAGCACCTGTTAGCAATGGGCAAATAATATAGTTAACCCCCAAACTGGGGTCAAACACTATGAAAGTATAAAAATACACTTTTATAGAAATATATACATAACAATTTTATAGAAAATAATACGCTTTTGAAGGAAAAATGTTACTAACAATGAAGGAAAAAATTATTACCATAACTCATTTTATAATGAAACAAAATTATTGCCATAATACATTTTTGAAGGAAAAATTATTCCCAGCAATACAGTTTTGAATACAAAACTAGAAGACATCTTCAGTTTTCTAAAATAAAAAAACCAAAAAAAATCATCAAAATCTGACAAAATCAACCTTCTCGCTACAACCGAACATTATTAAAAATACCTTAAAACCCCACCTTTTGACATTAACTAACCCACAGAGTTCGACACGCCGTTAAACAAAACTCAAACTCAAACTCAAACTCAAACTCAAACTCAAACTTAAACATAATAACTTGTCTATTATTTTTATTGAAATCTACACACTCACACACATACACACACGCACACACAACCACACGCACATACACACGCATGTACAAGCACAAATATGCACACATGGACATACACACGCATGCACACAAACATATATATATTCAGAAATTATAACATGGATATGTTATAACATAACTACAAAAGTAGCTATTTTGTTTCGACACTTCTTGTGTCTCGTAAAGTGATGTGGTTTATTTTAAATTGAAACAAGATTCAATCACTTGACGAGACACAAGAAGTGTCGAAACAAAATAGCTACTTTTGTAGTTATGTTATAACATATCCATGTTATAATTTCTGAATAAATATTATTAGCTCTACTTTGTATTGAGCACTTTTTTAAGAATAGTATTTCTTTGGACAAGGAATATTAATCCATACATACGTACTATAGACTCGGGGATATATATATATATATATATTACGGAAATCAACGAATTTTAACGAAACTTGGTTATAAGCAACCGACAATTTGAAATGAATTGTTTGAACATTATTTTTTATCGATACTCGTATTTAAGTAGATATTTTGTTTTTAATGAAACAGTATTATATATTTATTTCTAGCGTCCTGATTATTTACGATAAATTTTTATTACGAAAATGTGTGCCATTCGGCAGGATGCGAACCTGCGACCCCTATCTATATAGGGGAAGCTACCATTTGATCTGGTAACGTCTTAGACCTCTCGACCACGAATAGCCTCCAGTTTTTAACAAGCCTGTGTAACACAATTTTCGATCCATCGTAAACAAATATATCTGCTCTGAAATGTATCGTAATGTCAACAAATGTAAACATGTTACGGAAATCAACGAATTTTAACGAAACTTGGTTATAAGCAATAGACAATTTGAAATGAATAAGTACCGATAAAAAATAATGTTCAAACAATTCATTTCAAATTGTTGGTTGCTTATAACCAATTTTCGTTAAAATTCGTTTTCTATAAAAAAATTACTTACGTGTATAATTTGTTTTTCGGTGCGTGGTTGAAAGAAATATGCGTTATTTTTTTCTTTCTTTCAAACGTTCGTTTTTACTTTTCGTAAGCGGTGGGGTGGAAATCTTTAGTCAAGTATAATATTTTTTTCCAAATGAGCAATAAACTTTAATCGCCCAATTAAGTTTTTAATCGACTGAGACGATCGGACGAGTGAAAATCTCAAAGGCTGCTGAGCAACATAAATGTCGGGCAAGGAAAACAGCATCAGTTGCAGGAAAAACATTGTGAGAACTGTAAGAAAAAACACAAACATAACAGTCAGTGACATAACCAACAACCTTCGCTGTGCAGGGGTGAACGTTTATCAATCCGCCATCGAAAGAAGACCCCGAGAACAGAAATAAAGAGGGCAAACCACAAGATGCAAACCACTCATCAGCAGTATGAATCGACAGGTCAGTTTGGAATTTGCAAGTAAGTACAGAGATGGGTTACAAAATTTAGGGAAGAATGTTTTATGGTGTGATGAGACCATCAATAATCACTGCCAAATGTTGAAAAAGCCAGAGTGTAGAGAAGGAAAGGATCTGCTTATGATTCAAAGCAAACAAGTTCATCCATGAGGAATGCTGGCGGCAGCATCTTGGCTTGGGATTGCATATCTGCTTCTGGAAAAGAATAATTCATATTTATTGATGTAACTCATGATTGTAGCAGCAGAATGAATTCAGAAACATTTTGACTGCTAATTCACAGAAAAATGCACCCACACTAATTGGGGAAAGTGTAACATGCAGCAGGGCAAGGACCCAAAACATACAGCCAACACAACAAAGGACTTCATCAGAAGAAAAAGTGGCAAGTTTTTGACTAACCAAATCAAACACCGGACGATAACCCACTCGAGCATGCATTTCATTTCCTAAAGATGGCACTGAAAAAAGACCCCCACCACCAGAAACAAACAAGAACTGAAAGAAGCCGGTAAAAGTATGGAAAAATGAATGAAAGGAATAAATAGAGCAGGTTGATGTCAGTGGATCGCAGGCTTGATGTAAATATCAAATGTATATTATTTACTTTATGACTATCTATTCATTAACTTTGGTTCACGTATAAATGGAGTTATCTGATACAAAACGTGGTTTACCTAAGCTGTTTAACATATCTAAATCTGATATCTAAATCTAATCTAATCTAAACTTATTTATAAATGGAACTTTGTCTCTCTGTGTGTGTGTCGAGGTACCCCCGATAAATATCGAAAATCGATAATCAAAAATATCGGGTTATAGAAGGAATGGTCCGATTTCAATCAAATTTAATACACTCATAGACAAAGACTTTATGTCTTTGTCTATGAGTGTATTAAATTTATTAAAAAGATATTCAGAAGTTTCAAGGTTTCAGATTTTACAATAGTGCAGAAAATCGACAATATATATATATATATATATATATATATATATATATATATATATATATATATAAGGTAAGATGTTTGTGTGTGTGTCTGTTTATCTGCCTGTATGTCTGTATTTTTTTTCAGTCCTTTTATTTTAGTTTTTGCTTCGGGTTTGACTATAAGTAGGTATAATTGTAGTTCTTAGTCTCAGCCATGATTCTATTTAATCAGAGGACTTATTTAGCCTTCAAAATTCAGTTTACGATGAAAAAACTTATTTGATATCGATACCAGGAAATCCAAATTTGACTTACATCCATTCATTTTTCTTTCAGTCTACGGTTTCGCTTTAACTGGAAACAACTATTGGCTTTTAGTCTTTTGTGCAAACGTCCAAAGAGTCTGAGCTCCATGACCATGGATTAGTTTTAAAACTTTCATTACACCCGAGCAACGCCGGGCTATACTGCTAGTTTGTCTAGATGTCTGAGATGAGATAGTATTTACAGTATTTACTTTATTCAGGATATTGTCCTCATTTTTGTTGCCATTGGTACGACGTTTCGGCCGTTGTTTGCTTCGACCTGTTTCAGGTGCTAAGAATTTTGAACTAAACCCTTTATTACAATCACTGGGGTATATGAAATCCACTCTTTTGCTTAAAGCCTCTACTGGAAGTCATAAGTTATCTCATTCTAACCCTGTAAGTTATTTGTTCACCACTGCTGTAGCCTGGTATTGAAGTCAAGTGACAGAAACTAACCAACGTCTATATCCACTGGGCCATGTGTAATAAAGGCTTCGGTTCAAAATTCCTAGCACCTGAAGAAAGCCGGAGCGTACAACAGCCGAAACGTCGTACAAATGGCAACAAAGATGAGGACAACAGTCCGAATAATGTAAATAATCTAAATCTAAGTACCAGATATATTTATATTAGCTGTTTAATTGCTCATTTATAAGACGCAGTGGAGAGGTCTATCCGCATGCAAAATCCTACACTTCAAACTATCAGGTAATTAGACAGCTATTGAGTTCCAGAGGAAGCTCACGTTGAGTTGGTGAACTCGCCAGGCGTGAGTGAGTCCTTCATAATACAAAGCACTTTTCCCATAAATAGTCGTTTAGTGAACCACACTTTCTTATAAGGGTAAAAGGTGGGGTAAAAATTACGGTCCAGCGGCGGAAACTTTTCATTAATACGAATACCACCACCATCCACCTTTAACGTCATAAGTCAACATAATATGAGAAGAAATATTTTATTAAGAAAACACGTCAGTGATAGTAGTAGTAGTAATAATAATTTCATGGTTTTTCTAATTTTCTGATGAATTTTAATTCTTAAGTCAGTGATTGAAAAGCCTCATGGCAGTGTTCTATGGCAATAAAATATGCGTAGACATTCCCCTATCGCATCATTTGATATTTGAGCTTAACAACTTTAACAAACAGCATTCAGAAAAGGAACATTTTGTTGGAAACAAAGAAAAGACAACTTGACTGTTACGTGAAAACCGTCCTCCTATATGAGAGCGAATGCTGGACAATCTCCTCAAAGATCAAGAAGAAACCCAAAGCAACAGAAATGTGGTTTACAGAAGTATGCTGAAGATACCATGGACAGATTATGTAAGCAAAGACGAGGTTTTGAAGAGAAATAAAACAAAAAAAGAAAACTTATATTTAACATCACGAAAAGGCAGTTTAGGTTTCTGGAACACGCAATGAGGAAAGAGGGCTTAGAGAATTAGATACTCATGGAGTGGATAGAAGGAAAGAAATTCAAGTGAAAACAGCGAGTAACATACTTGACAGGCTTAAGCAAATGGATGAGAGAGCCGGGTTTGAGAGAATTAACAAGACAAAATATATTAAGATTTATAAGGTATAGGAAGATGGGTAGGGCTGTGATCGCTTACGTCCTGAAAAGTCGCGGTACGTAAAAAAAGAAAAAGATCATTATTTTAGGAAGTGGGTACAAATGAAAAACTTTTAAATTGTTTATAAGACCCAGTCATAACGTGGAGTATAGTGAAGACAGCCAAACCTTACAACGGTGGTAAAATATGTAGACTGTGCCAGGAAGAAAAGTTAGCGATTATTCTATTCCCTGTTAAACATTTCTTTCATTCATTTTCTTCCTGAAAGCAAGCAGCATATATTTTCTTTTTATGTAATCAAAACAAAATATTTATGGTAATTTTCTAAGCACAGCTTAGATGTGGCACAAGGCCTAAAGTATGGGACACCCAGTGAGAATCGAACTCACTACTCAATTGAAACGATTCTAGCGAGATGAGCTTGCTAACCATTACTACCACCCCGAGGTACCCAAAGCGGAATATATATGAGGTAGTGACAGGAGACGTTAAACACGTCTATCTTCCCTCCACTTGTTTCTTTCCTTCTATTTTACTTTCTTTCTTTCTCTCTAAATCTCCATTTTACGAACATTTCTCTCAAAAATAATTTTAAAATAACAATAAAAATAATTCAACAGATGATGTTATTATATTTATGGTAACTGAATTTTTGGCGGTTTTCTTGCTATGTTTCCGTCGTTCGATACCGAGTGTCTGAAAAATGGCGATTTTATCGCAATCGCTGTCGTTTTTCGGCCTTTTTAGCAGGTATGACCAGCTAAGATGATTATAAGAAAATTAGACCAGCTAAGACAAGCTTAATAACCAATACCGCGTATGCGGGGGCTGGGTAAATTTTGACCAACGAGCTGAGTGTAAACGCTCAGATCCCCACGTTAAAAATCGACCTTGTGTCACAACTCACTTCAGTGGTAGTGGTGGTGGAGGGGAAGGGGAAATACCACTTCCCAGCCTTTTGGCTGGTATCAAAGTGTAGTATCTGCCCACTAGCGGATCAACTGCATCTTATCTTTCAATTGTGTTACTATCTTCGGATAGAGCGCAACTTAATGGTCCGACACGGGGGAAGAGCTATCCAGTCCGGGAAAGAGCTGCCCTGTCTGGGGGAACAGCTATCCGGTCCTAGGGAACAGCTGCTCGGTCCGGGAGAACAGCTATCCGGTCCGGGGGAATAGTTGCCCGCGGTAGTACCTACCTCATTGCGCTAAAGAGTGGAGATCGATAGTAGTATTCACTATTGAATCGTAATTGATTACACATTGTCGAAATGCTCTTTTCTAAGTGTGGCTTAGATGTGGCCCAATAGCAAAAGTATCGTGCACCCAAGGAGGATCGAACTAACTAATCAGTTGCAGTCGATCTAGCAAGACAATCAAACCATTACATCCCGTTGTAGCGCCCCGATAGTCCTCCAACGATTTACTAAGCGTACCTTAGACGTGGCACAAGGCCGAAAGTATGGAGCATTCAGTGAGGTTCGAACTTACTATTCGTCATTGATCGAGCGAGACAAATTTACGAACCATTACACCGCGTTGGAGTACCCGATTGCAACCGTTTTCTTGTACATCTTAAAGTCAATGTTGGCGTTCGTGTCAATCTGCGCATGCGTGTTTGAGTACGTACTCAAAAAAATATAAAAGACGGGACATGGTTTGAGGGAATGGATTTTCATATGAATTTTTCAGCTATTCGACTCTTTTCACCAAACATTTGTGTGTGGAATACTCAGTGAATCATAAATTAATAACTGACATTACTTATTGTAGGAAGAAGCCCATCAATTGGATTTATGTCTAATCTGTTTATATTTTTATGCTTGGCTCAGTGGCAACAACAGCGGGATAGTAATTCGAAAAATTCGATAGTGTGAAAAGTGAAAATTCAACTGAATGATTCGATAGAGAATCAAACGAATAAACCCGCTTCTGGGTAAAAACATATTTCGAACCAGCCTAAAATGAACATTTTATCAATAAGAACTTAGCTTATTCTTTTCATATTAATAATTTTATATATATATATATATATTATAAATTATGTTTTAGAACATGTACATAATTTCTTCTATATATGTCCTCTTCTCTACAATCATATGGCTGTTTCGGTGTTTGGGACCCAAATACCTCCTCGGGAGAAATAAAGGTTTGGAATCCTTTTCTGTTTATATTTGTGTCAACAATTTCGCACTTACACACCAGATCCTTCGAGGGTCGAACGGTCAAAACGAGACATATTAACTTAATTACCAATAACCCCAACCAAACTCCACGACAACAAAGAAACCAAATATAAACAGAGAATGATTCCAAACCTTTGTTTCTCCCGATGAGGTGTTTGGGTCCCAAACACTGAAACACTGAAACAGCCATATGATTGTAGAGAAGAGGACATATTATGTACATGTTCTAAAACATAATTTATAATAAATATTCACAGCTCTATACATCATATATCGAGCACTGTTTTAAATTAATGTTTTGGACGGAAAAAAGTTTTCTTTTTTTCTCTCCTCATTCTATACTCACTCGGATATATATATATATATATATATGTATATATATATAGGTAAGTAAAACTTATGCGCACTTTTGAGATAACATATGTTTATATAAGAATATGGATAATGTTGAGAGCTTGGAATAAACGCTCTCTATTCAAAAACAACACAATAAGCTTATTCTTTTCATATTAATAATTATATATATATATATATATATATATATATATATATATATATATATATACATATATATATGGGTAAGTAAAAAAACTTATGCGCACTTTTGAGATAACATATGTTTATATAAGAATATGGATACTCTTGAAAGCTTGGAATGAACGCTCCCTATTCAAAAACAACACAATATAAATTACTACATTAAAGTTAAAATGTTAAGATACAATAACAAGAATGAAGACATCTCACACTTGAAATGTACAAAGAAGTGACTGAAAGCGCTTGGAACGATAATTAATTAACATTTTTACATTCCGTATCACAAAAAAAAAAAAAAAAAAAAATGGAAAAATGTAAGGATACTGGAAAAATTAATAAAAATTGATAAAATCTACCTTGTCGGTAGTATTCAATGAAAGATGGTTGAAAGAAAGGTTACTGCTTATATATATAAATCATTTGTAAACGAGTTATTACGCGACCTAAGTTTCTACGATGTGGTGTCTTCAGGTCATTTGCAATAACTGATTTTACCATTTACCGTTTTTTTTAAGAACGCTCACATAACGTCGATTTCTTTGAACGCGCAACTTTTTAAATTACAAGAGATTATAACGTTTTCATCCATGGTTGCATAAACCTAATAGGTATTTTTTTTATACAGTTACACTTAGTCATAATTTCTGTTCTTTCATTCAATAATTCATTTTTGTTTGGGAATAGAATAATCGCTGACTTTATTCCTGGCACTGTCTACATATTTTACCACCGTTGAAAGTCTTGGCTGTCTTCACTATACTTCACGTTATGATTGGGTCTTATATATATATATATATATTTTTTTTTTTTTTTCTAGACATATGCTATTAAATATAAGAGACAATGAATGTCTATTATGTTTAATCATGAGCCGTTCTAAACGTCGTATTTTTGCTTTAATTTTAATTGAAAATAAAGACAAAAATTCTCCAACATTTGGAGAATTTTTGTCTTTATTTTCAACTGAAATTAAAGCAAAAATACGACGTTTAGAACGGCTCATGATTAAACATAATAGACATTCATTGTCTCTTATATTTAATAGCATATGTCTAGAAAAATATATATATATATATATATATATATATATATATATATATATCAGCAAGCAGTGTGGTATAGAAGAATCCAAAAGAGCATCCTGTACATAGAGTAGCAGGATAACTCTCTAAGAGAGCTCTAAATACATATGTATATAAATACATATAGAGTAAATATAAGAAAATTTAAGGCATGCCCGTTATTTCATGGTGAATCGGAAGTGTAAGCCTATTTCAGGCGAACCATCATCAGCTTCCGTCTTTATTTTACAAAGGATTTTAAGGATTTTACACAAATCCTTTGTAAAGTAAAGACGTAAGCTGATGATGGTTCGCCTGAAATAGGCTTACACTTCCGATTTACCATGAAATAACGTGTCTGCCTTAATTTTCTTATATATATATATATATGAGGAAGTGGATTAAATATGACATATTTTGAAATTATTTGTTTAGGCGTTATTTTTAATGGATACTCATATTTCAATTTCAGTAGATGCTCTGTTTTCATGATTAAACAGTATATTTAATTTGATTTTTATTTATTTAAAGAAAGTTTCCGGTGGATGGCGCTGTATTATCGTAATGACTAAATTACATTCGTCATTCTTGAACATTTGTCAGTCTTCAATGTTTCTTTTACCAAAGGCGGAATATTTATATTGTGCGCAGGTAGATATTTTTACATACAGCCGCGAGAATGGTAATTGACACGAGATTGCACGACTGCATCAGATTGCTTTTGTGACCGAAAGCACCCGAGTGATCCAACATTTACTGCTGTTCCTTGCTGGGTTGCTGAGACAGGATCCTTGGTATTATAAACTATGGATCGAGGAAGTCCGAATTCTACTCGTACGCCTGTCTACGAACACATACTGCAAGCTGTCTGTGACGATCCAGGTATCAGCACACGTAAAGTTGCACTAGCAATACCACATGGAGGGTACTTCAAGTGTAATTCCTGTGTGCAGGGTGTTTTGCCATCTGATTTCTCACCACAGAAGAACTTTTTTTCCGATGGTTTATTGCCAATCAGTTGTTTGTCTCTTCATTTTTGATTACGGCTGAGACAAAATTTAGAAGAGGTTGAATAACAAATTTACTCAAACAACATTTGTGAGCAGATCGAAATCCTCATGTTACCATATATGCTGGCAACGGTATCAGTTTACGATTAATGTGTTACTTGCAATTTTAAGTAACTATCTGAAAGGCCTACATGTTCTCTCGTTTCTCTAAGGGATCATTAGTTCGTACTCACTTCCAGACCTGTTAGTACTAAGACGCATGTGTTTAATGAATGATAGGGGCTCCAGTACGTATTAGACACATTCTAACTGAGATCTAGCACCAAAAATGTATCGGTATGGAAGGCTCAGGTTCATGACCTGTAAGTTCCCCTGACCTCAGTTCTTTTGGTTTTTATCTGTATGGCTACCTAAAATAATTGGTTTATGCAGCAGACATTATTAATGCAGTAATGCTTCATCAACCAGTCATGGAGGCCTGCAAAAAAATTTAACACCATGTAGGAATATTTGAAATGGTCCGCCAGACGACGATCTGACTGTTGCATGCGTGTGTAGAAGCAAGCCGAGAACATTTGGAATATTTTTTTAGTTGTTGTGTTGAGGCACAACAATAATATTTTGGACATATTTATATAGACCTTTTGCATGGTTTTTATGCCATGAATTCTCCCACCAAAGCTTGTAAAAGTAATTTTTAAAAAAAAAGAGTCATTGGACATTAGGTTTATAAGTCCCAAAAATTCAGTTTTACTTGTCCTTAAAGACACATGGATATAGACGTCGGTAAGTTCCTTTGACTTGACCCAAAGATTTGTAAGTTCAGTACCAGGCCACAGCAGTAGTGA
Source organism: Ascarosepion bandense (assembly GCA_037127315.1). Classification (NCBI taxonomy): domain Eukaryota; kingdom Metazoa; phylum Mollusca; class Cephalopoda; order Sepiida; family Sepiidae; genus Ascarosepion; species Ascarosepion bandense. The sequence continues at coordinate 164,969 of JBBBDQ010029466.1, forward strand.
ACAAGTAACTCATGACTACCAGAAGAGGCTCTACGCAAGGAATTAGAATGACATACCCCAGTGATTGTAATAAAGGGTTCGGTTCGAAATTCTTAGCACCTGAAGAAGGCCGGAGCTTACAATGGACGAAACGTCAAACAAATGGCAACAAAGATGAGGACAATAGTCCGAATACTGTGAACACTGTAAATATTTTTGGATTGTATCTTGGATTGTATATTTAGCAGTGTCTACCATAACTTTAAACTTGATAACTCAATCACAAAGGATTTGCGGACATATGTTATTATGGACTTTCTCTCTTGTTTTGGTGCGAGAACTCTGCCCCTAAAGTTGACAAAAGTATTTTTGATGAATCCTGTATATATAGAGAGATAAAGAAAGAGCAAGATGAGTTAAATATAAGGTTTAAATTCAACAAAAAGATTTATTAAGAAACAAATGAGAAAACATATGCGTGTGTTTTTGCAGGATGTATTATATGAAATAGAATTGATGATGATAGAACAAAGGGGAAAAACTATAAACGACGCGTTTTGCTGAGAGCGTCAGATATCTTTTTGTCCTTCTCTCTCTTTCTCTCGCACGTCCTCTCCCCCCCTCTCTCTTTCTCTATTCCTCTCCTCTCTCTCTTTCTATATTCCTCTCTCCCACTTTCTCTCTTCCACTTTCTTTCTCTCTCTCTTTCTGGTTTGTTTCAGGTTATAATAAAAGACAAAAATGCATAAAAAATGCATAAAAAAAGGCATCTTTAGTGAGAGGAAAATGGGTAACCCTACTTAAGGGGTGTAATTTTTCGGAGAAATTTTATATCCACCTAGAATAGCGAGAGAACACCCCCATTGTTCGTCAGAGAGAGGTATGGTCTTGAGGTAATGGCAGGTCCACCATTCCTTTGAGTCTGCCGGGGTCAGCTTTTACTGGACCCATACTTATCGTATACCCAAGCAAATTTACTGAGCTAAGTGAATAATGACATTTGTTTTTATTTAGTGTTAGGCTGTACTTTGCTACACTATTAATAAATTTCTTTAGATTTTTGTCATGTTCTGTTTGGTTATAACTACGCCTATATCGACACCGTTACTATACCACAGATAATAACGTTGTCGATATAAGCGTAGGTTTCTCGGAGGTCTTCTCGCTTGATAATGTCATTAATGACTCGCTGGAAACTTGCTACTCCATCGGTCACTTCCAAAGGGATTCGACGAAATTGGTACAGAGACCCAGCAGCTTCGAAGGCTGTATATATTCGTTCTTCTGGCTTGATGACAAACTGGTGATAGGCACTGGTTAGATCAACTGTGCTAAATATATGATAACAGGCAATCTCATTTACCATGTCCTCTATCCGAGTTACAGGGGGTGTCAGAGAAAATGCAAGAGAAGGATAGGAATACCGGTGTGATGACAGTTGCGAGGGTAGAATGAGAAAGGAAAAAACAGGATACACGGGGTGATGGGAAAGGAACGAGAGAAGGACTGGAGTCAAGTTCTTAGACGTGAAGGTTAGAACTGACGGATCCAAGGAATGTAGTTTGGCTGACCATTTTCCATGGAAGTAACGATGGAGTAGCACAGGCTTGTAGGTAGGGTTCGGGATGGCTATCAGTTGCTGGGTAGCATTCGTGATGTTGGTAGAATGGTGAGTGGTGACTCGTTGCCGAATAGCCCCTTTACTCATCAGCGCAAGTAAAAGGCGTTTACCACAAAGACAGCTGTCGCAATTACTGAAACACATTACCCACCATTTAGCCACCAAGTTAACATTCACTGTTTTTTTTTATCCACAAATATTTGGCAAGAGTGGATGAATATCCAAGATTCCAATTTTTTGTTGCAGATACGAATCCACTGTTATATTTCAGATTTGAAAGCACTACGTCAGACAGCATTTTGCCTGGCAGCCGTTCAGAGTAAGGTAAACAAGCATAAACGTTTCTCGCAATGCAACAGATTTGTTGGGGTATTATGTGTACTGCTGTTGAAGCAATGAATGCGTCGAGGGCCTGAAATAGAATTATCATACTTCTATCAAAACTAAAGATATTTTAACCCATAACTGGAGGAAGATGAATTCATATATTCTGTAGTGTGAAATGATGTCAGTCGTTTCAGAATTTGAAATCGGCATGACAATTTAAAATCCTTTTTGAAAGTCATTACGCGAACGACACATTCGTATTGAAGTAAAAAACAAAAAAGGTTTTAAAAAATGACGGATTAGTAGCGGGTGGGTTCAACCAATATCACTTAGTATTAATTGGGTCAATATAATATGAAAAAGTCAGTGTGAAATCTCAATCTGATTCTGTGAATAAAACCAATCCTGATTTTCTTTTATATTTTCCTGTCGAAACGAGGTTAACATAGTCTCCATTTTTTCGCCAAAGTTAATGTGAGTGGCTATTGTTTCGGAGTTTTTTTTCATTTATTATGACCCTTCAATGATTTCCAAACTTCCCTTGTTTTTTTATCTTCGCTTTTTATCTTGATTTGATCACATTTATATATTCTTCACACACACACACACACACACACACACACACACACACACACACACACACACACACACACACACACATATATATATATTTTATTTTTATTTTATTTTATTTTATTTTTATTTATTTTATTTTATTTATTTTTATTTTTTTATTTTTATTTTTTTTTTATTTTTTTACTTTTTTAACATTTTTTATTTTTTATTTTTTATTTTTATTTTATTTTATTTATTTTATTTATATATTCTTCACACACATATATATATATTCTTCACATTTAAAATAAAAAAAAAACAACGAAATTAGTTTCGGGAAGGTTGAACCAATACAACTATACCATTACAATTAACTAATAAAATTAATTAGGTCAACATAATATGAGTACAGATATTACTATCGGAGCAGTAATGAATACACATACAGTGTAACCCTGATATAAGAGAGTTGTCGGAACCGGATATACGTTCTCTTATATGCGGGGTTTCTCTTATATCGGGGTTAGGTCTATTTTATATACATTAACACAGACTCTAATTTGGGACCAGAGAAAATCTCTCTTATATCCATGTTTCTCTTATATCCGGGTTACATATATACTCAGATATTAATTTTAATTTTATTTTATTTCTTTCCGAGTACTTTTGAATGTTGCTACATTTGTTTTCAAGGTTTGTTTAGTGTATGTTTACGCAAAAGCTTTTGGTTAATTCTGGTGTTCTCACGTTTGGAGGAACCAAGTTACTCAATGTGACACCATTTTAACATTTATTTAAAAATAAAGCTATATTTGATAGAATTGATTTTTACCCCTCCATTTCTTACGACCTGTTAATAAAAAGTTTAAATTATTCTAAAAATTACATCAATATTACGAATAAAGAAATTGAAATTTTTTTAACATCTAGACAATCTTCACTAGGATGCAATTATTCCACTTGGACTCAATGTGACGCCATTTAAACGGTGGAACTGGAATTTTTATTTGTATTTTTATTTATTCATTTTTCTATTTAAACACCTTTCAATGTAGGGGTTTCCTAGAAAGAAAGCTACTTTAATGCTGATTGATTTCCTTGGATTACAACGGCGTCCAGGAATGGATAGTACCTAAAGTTTGAATTCTAGGTGAGTTCATTACATTCACTCACGAGATACTACCCTCGGCAAAGATATCCGTCTCTTCTCTCCCCAGCTATGGATAAATAGCAGGACAGACTAGACCCTATAGATTTGGATGGCGAAGTTATTGGAGAAAGACAACTCTAAATTCAAAACCTCTGGAATGATGTTTAGGAATCTTGTGGCATATTGTGGACCAACTCTCTGTATTTGGCTCTTCCAAAATGGGTGGTTGGTTCTGGTACATGCCATGAACATTATAATCAAATAATATGTGCGGGTAGTCTGACTAAGACGGAAAGTGCGACACTGAGATCCGAAGGCGAATTGGCATGGCGAAGGAAGCATTCCAGAAGTTGAGTAAAGTATTAAGAAACAGGACAATATCGCTATAAACTAGGAAGAGAGTACTGGATTGCTACGTGCTGCCCGTCCTTCAATATCGCAGTGAATGCTGGACAATACCATCAAAGATGAAGGAAAAACTTGAAGCAACTGAAATGTGGTTCTACAGAAGGATGCTGCGAATATCATGGATTGAGCATGTGAGCATTAATGAGGTCTTGGAAATGATGGAAACAAAAAGGAAATTAATACTGAGGATCAGGAAGAGATAGCTGAAGTTCCTGGGACACGTAATGAGGATGGAGGGCTTGGAGAATCTGATACTAACAGGCCAGATAGAGAGAAAAAGAGACAGGGGAAAGCAGCGGATAACATATTTGAAGGACCTGATCAGGTGGATGACGGAACGAGGGTTGTGTGGTGCAACAGGAGACAGCGTGCTAAGAGCCACCAGGGATAGGGAGATGTGGAAAGCCATGATTGCCTACGTTCTGAAAAGATAGTTGTGATGAACTTTGCCCGTCTTTGTTGTTGAGATGAAAAGAACATTATTAATTGTAATTATCGTCATTTTGTACTTGTAAAATCTCTCAGGAAACACATGACATAATCTTTCATAACGTCATTATTTTTCCTTTTCCAATCCTCATTGCTGAGGTTTGGAGAACATGATAAGAATTTGATTGTCCTTTTACTATACTGGTGTCCAATCACGGCTACAAAGTTTCGTCAGCCTTGCTATGTAATGTTAGAAAATGCATAGGTTGACCAAAGATAACGAATTTTTTCTTAGAAGGCCTGTGGGCGTCAACTTCTGATAGTGGTGGCTTGTCTTTCTATATATATATATTTTTATATAAGACAAATACGGCGTCGGCAGAGGCCTGCAATCATTCTAAAGTCAACACACTTTCAGCACCCAGATTCTTCGGAGAGGCTACCTCGCATGTAGCGAAATACTATGCCAACGCGTGGAAATCGATTTCTTTAATGCTCTTCTTCCCGCAATCACCTGGAATCGATGCTGCCACATTTGTCATTCTTGAATAATAAAACCAATATGAAAAAGAAATCGTATTTTGTTGGTACAGTCTATGAAGTGGCTTTGGAGACGAAACGATTGAACCAGAGGCGACACTAGGCACAACATAAATTACTATGTGGGGTGCGGGGGGGCGAGAAGAAATGAATTCAAACCTTTACCAATTGTATTTGTTCATTAGCGAATGTAGTCAACTCGACTGGGATTCGAACTCCGCTCTCCAACTTCGCATTTCGAGCCGTTATTCATTAGATCACCTGCGTCCTTTACGCCTATGATTCACAAGAGTTGAAAAAATAACGTCGAAGGTTCCTGAATCCTGTTTAATTACTCGGAAGCTGACTACGAAACTGTCGTCGTTGTCGTCCTGCGGCCTTGGTCGAGACAGAACTCACTACACTCCTCCAGTATTTCCTGTGCATTTGGAACCCAGTTTATAGCGAAATTCATAATCTTGTCAAATAGCTGAATACTTGATGCTTCGCCAGGAAAACCAAGGGTGTTTTTATTGTGACACTAACACTGGATGAGTTGCGTCCAGACGCCATCCTGTTATTTAACCCATAACTGGAGGTAAGTGACGGATTAATACCTTTCTCAAGGGTACCAGTGCTTAAGTGAATGCAGGGTACTCAACTGGAATTCGAACTCGGCTCACTGATTTCTCTTTCTAAGCCGACATCCACTGCACCACAGCGCACACCCGTCACTGAATGCTTACAGCGCCTGGACTTCCCCAGGCGGTCACCAAAATAAGTACTAACCAGGCTCACGTTGCTTAACTTCGGTGATCGAACGAGAACCGGTGTATTCAACGTGATATGCCGTAAGCCAAACTGTAGCTCATCCGGTCTTATCACGATTCGCCAATCAAATGACTAAGGAGTCCCATCTATCCCAGTTTTGAAATCAGTTATGAATATCTTATACAGAATAGTAACCAAGGCTAACTAGTTTTGAATAGCCGCATTACAAGGCGTAGGAAATTTCGTAAGATAGTGACGTTCAAATCCTCAGGCATCTTGATATACTTGCCATTCGCAAAAATTCGTTTTATTTCCCTCCGGATGTTGTCAGTTGTCCCTGATCAGTTTGTGTGTGACTTGGCCCAGAGCTCTCATCGGAATGTGAACCCTACATTCTTCTGTTAGATGTAAAATAGAGCGATATTTAGCGTTTAATTATATGCAGGGTGTTTCAGAAAAAATAATGTTTCGTAATCTAATATCTTGACCAATTATCGTTCAAATGAACTCAAATTTTTAAAGCATGTGTAGAAATATTTAAAAATTAAATTGTTAATATTTTTTAATTTATATTTTTTTTTCTTTTCAGATGTAGACATAGAAAAGAAAATCCGTTTTGTGTGTTTGAGTAAGCTCGACCACCGAAAAGACTGTTCAGCATTAATTTGAGTGAAAATTCGCTAAAAATACACCAATCACAATGCAAATTTGGACATGAAGTTTAAAGGGATTCTGTAGAGGGTTCAATGAGCTAGATGATTCTAACAATAGGAAGAGATGAGATTGAAAAACACATTTGTGAAGGAACGTAAAGTCTATCAGAAGAGTGTATTTGGAAATCCAGATTCCTCCAACGACAATTTTGCGTGTCACAAAGAAATGTTTGCGGCTGACACTTAACCAGCCGTAGATCATTCCGGCCTCAGTGAGAAATGACAAATAAAAGCGCAAGCAATTCTGTGTCGATATGTAAAATTATTTGTAAAATCCCCGTATTTACTAGCCTTCCCACGCAAGGCCAGATGTGACACATGGTCATTTTATAGTGGGTATTCCCGGCCATATAGCCGGGCAAAAAAATGTCTGTTTTATTTTTCCCCAGTCGTGGTTCTACCCTTCGGCGGAACTACGAGTGGGTTAGTGCTCTCTGCTCGGAAGCAGAGAACGCCCTCTACCCGAAGGCAAAGAACTGACAGTGTCATAGAGCAGTCAGGCGAATGTAAAATCCTTCATGAAATTCACATACCAGGGAATTTCTCATTCAAATTTTGATGAATAAATTATATTTTGCTAAAAATAAACGTTTAATTTCATTTTTGTAGACTATGTAATCATCAAGATATTAACATCTCAAATGATATCAATTATTTAAACACGCTTTTTCTCTTTCTCTCTCTTTGTCTCTCTCTCTCTCTCTCTCTCTATATATATATATATATATATATATATGTAAAGAGAGAGAGAACTTGAACTTGAAATTAAGAATTCCTTACTGTTCCTTGATATTTTATTAATACGTAATAACGATAAATTAGAATTTATAGTTTACCATAAACCTACCAACAAGAACGATCTTATTAGTTTCTATTCTCATCACAACGATAGAATTAAATCTAGTTTAATTATAGGTTTCTACATTAGGGCCCTCAGAATATGCAGCCATAATTATTCATCTGAAGAAGAGAAATATATTGAACAATCATTTAAACTTCTCCACTACCCACACTATTTCATCCTCAATGCCAAAAACATGCTTATAAAGTACACAAAACCAATAAATAAACAAATACCACACAATATCGCACAAATTTTTATAATACTACCTTCCAAAAACATTTCATACGAACTCTCCAACAAATTAACTATCCCAAATACCAGAATTGTTACCACCACCTCCAAAACTATTGATGATATTGTCAGATTAAAAAAGACACCAATCATCAATATATATATATATATATATATATATATATATATAGTGAGATAAATAAATAGATATTTGAAGAAAGTGGAGAGACAGATATTAGTACCATGATAGACAGGTTGATAATTATATATGAACAAAGTAGACAGACAGACAGACAGACAGACAGATAGATAGATAGATAGATAGATAGATAGATAGATAGATAATTGGCCGAGACAGATAGATAGATAGATAGATAGATAGATAGATAGATAATTGGCCGAGACAGACAGACAGACAGACAGACAGACAGATAGATAGATAGATAGATAGATAGATAGATAGATAGATAGATCATGAACAGACAAAAATCAGTATATGTGAATCGAGTCAGATAAATCGATAAACATATATAAACAAAGTGGACAGATAGATAGATAGATAGATAGATAGATAGATAGATAGATAGATAGATAGATAGAGAACTCTCCAACAAATGAACTATCCCAAATATCAGAATTGTTACCACGACCTCCAAAAATATTAGTGATATTGTCAGATTAAAAAAAGACACCAAACATCAATTTAAATGCCGGGATTTATTAAATTCATTGTCTACAGTGCAATAACGTATACATTGGGGAAACCTCACGAAATCTAAAAGATAAAACATAAAAGAGATATACGATTGGACATTACATCGAAATAACGCAGGAGACAATTTATATATATATATATATATATATATATATATATATATATATATATATAAACTTTGAAGGAGTAATACATATTATTAATCTCGTCAAGTATAAATAGAAGACCATATGACCATAAAAGGATTTTTGTTTTTATAAAACAATACACTCAATTTATTAGTTATTCACTGTAATCAGCTCGACCATAATATTGAATAAAAACAAACAAACAAAAAAACAAAAACAAAAAATAACGCAACTCTAATTAAAATAGAAAAGACGAGAATGTATAGAAAGTGCTTTAATCCCGACATCATCCACAATAAATTTAATTCTAGGTCACCACATCTCATCTCTCTTGCCAGATCTACTCTCACAATGTGTGATATTTAATAAGAAAAGTGATAAAAACATTAGAAAACAATGGAACGAGCTAGCTTATATACCAAAAACAGATATTAGAAAAAGATCTTCAGCCGTCCTATCAACTGAAGATAGTAAAAATAGGGAAAAAATATGTGGTTTGACTCCCCGTTTTGTAGACTATCAATTATTAACGGTGGTAAGATCTTCTTTAAATTAATAAGTAAACATTTTCATGGGGATAACCCCCTGAGTAAGATATTCAATAAGAAAACTATCAAGATTAGTTACTCGTGGACCAATAGCATGTATAACAATAACCAAATCTTGAAGAAGTGTAGGGAATCCAATATGGAGAATAGAATGATACCCCCCCCCCTGTAATTCTAGGGAAATGTAGATCGGAAAATGTAATCTATTAGGCCACCATCTACCTTAAGAAAATTAAAGAGAAATGTAATGTTTATATCGGAATTTCGGCATAAATTTGGAAGCAATGGCTTTATACCCACAAGCACTCCTTCACCAACTCCACTTTAAGATATCAAACAGTTCTTTCTAGAAAATACTGGGAATTAAAAGAAAATAACTTAAATCCCCAGATAAAATGGAAGCTAATAGTCAAGGCTAGGACCTCTAATAGCTTAAGAGACAGATGTCTAAGAGAGATAATTAAGATTTTGAAATTTCAATACCAAAATATACTCCTAAATAAACATAAGATTATAAGTATTTGTCGTCATAGAAATAAGTCCAAATTATAATAATTATCCTTTCTTTCAATTTCTCACAAAAAGTTTATTTTTTAATTTGGCCAAACAGCTACTTCCCCACCACCTACCGCTACCAAGTCAAGGGTTAAGCCACATACTTCCCACTACCAAAGAGGGATTTACTACTAAATTTTTCCCCTAGCCCAACCCTAATAAAACCATTATTTCTCAACTCCTTCCGTTACCAAATTTAACCTCTGGGCTTAGAATTTTTCCTCATTATCTGTTTATAATGTGTTAAAGAACGCATGTCTTAAAAGAACATGTTGAAAATGGCTACTTCCACGCTAAGGTTTATCTGAATTTACAGATATATATATATATATATATGGATATATATATCCGAGTGAATACAGAACGAAGAATTCTTTCCACGTCCAAAACTTTAATTTAAAACAGTGCTCGATATATAATTTTCTATATAGAGCTGTGAATATTTATTATAAATTATATTTTAGAACATGTACATAACTTCTCTATATATAATCGCTACGAATGCGCGTCCGTTTCTGCATCGGAGTACCGATGCTTCGTCAGGCGATGTGGTACTGGGAATCCTTTTCATTTTCATTTATGTCGTTTTGTTAGGGGTATTGGCTGGGGGGGGGGGGGCTTTTGATATTGTGATATTTCGTTGACAGTTGGAATTTTTTTGTGGAGAGTGTTAGTGTGTGTTGGTGGGTGTTAGCAAGTTAATGTAGTCAGTCTGTGACCGTTGGAATGTATTAGTTGGTGCGGATATTTTTTTTGTTTATTTTTATTTTTGCAGAGTCTTTACAATCGGTGTAAGTTTGCTTGTTTAATCTTAATATTGGGTTTAGGGAATGTGTTATTCGTCTTACATTTTTAATTTTTGATTTTTTATATCATTGTTTGGGAATCGCTTTCTCTATTCAATTTTTAATTTTAAATCTTTGATTTTTAATTAGATCATTTTTAGAAATCATTTTCACTATTAAATTTGTAAGTTTTAATTTTCTATTCTCATATAAATTTCTATTCTCATATCTAGTCTATATATGATTCGATTTATTATGGTTATGGTTATGGTTATTAACCTTACTGTAATTTTATTTATGGTTATAAATCTTACTCTAATTATGGTTATGGTTATTAACCTCGCTCTAATTATGGTTATGGTTATTGGCCTGACTCTAATTATGGTTATTGACCTTCCTAATTATGGTCTTTAACCTTACTTTATAATTAATATTGATCAACATCAATTGTGGTTATTAACCTTACTTTATTAGTTAAAACTAATAATGGTTCTACACCATATTTTAATTCTTAACTTCTATTTCATATCTATTCAATATATAATTCTTCTTATTTTGGTTATGGTTATTAACCTTAATTGATCCTATTCTAATATTGATTATTAACCTTACTCTAATTATGGTTATTAACTTTACTAATTTTAGCTATTAACCTTACTTTCTAATTAATATTAATTAATACCGATTATGGTTACCAACCTTACTCTTTTTTACTAATTATGGTTATACACCTTATTTGTAGTTAATATTAAACCTTGTAAATTTTTTTTATATATATACATATGTATATATACACCTATATGTATGGGTCATATTCTTGGCTCTTGTAGTGTTTTTTGAGCATGATTGTAATGTTAGCTCTCTGATGTGCTTGCAGTTTACTGTGATTTCATGCCTCTGGTTTAAAAGCTTGTTACTGTTCATATACTTAAGTATCTCAATTTTGTCTTGAAGACAGAGGAAACATGGTTCCTTTATAGATTTAGGTGTTCTTGCTTGTTTAAGTATTTTCCATTTAACTCTAGGTGTTTTATTTTCGTTTTTAACTTCCAAAAATATTTGGAGAGAGATGTCATGTTTTGTTTTTCTTTGTTATTGAAGGATGACAGATGATTATAAAATACGTTCATGGTATTTCCGATATACATTTTTTCATCCTTAGGATTCTCCATGGATGAGATCAAACACATATATATCAGGGATTTTGTTTGACATTTGTTGTTCATGGGGCATTGGTCAGGGTTTCTACAATTGCAGGGGTTATAATTACCGGTCGGATTGGTATTAGTGTTGGAGTTATTTTTGTTGTGTGTTTTTAATATTTTGTTGTTATGTACTTTAATTATTTTTTCTAGATTATTGGAGCAGCTATAGCTTAGTTTAATTGTATTTTTATTGAATATTTTATTTAGAGGGTTATTTTTGAGGAAATGCTTATCTATTAGTTGAAGAAATTTATGTCCCAGTTTGAAGTTAATTGATTGATTAAAAGGAGGTTTATACCAGATGATTTTTCGGTTCCTATTTTTGCTCTTTGAACTTCTGAAGTTTTCCACAAAATTGATTTTTGATGATTGATATCCGCTATCCTTTAGGATTTTATCGTAAATTACCTTGTATTTATTGAATATTTCTTTACTGGATGAGTGTTTGTTAATACGGCGTTCTATTGATGATGGGATGTGTTTGATAATGGATGGTGGGTGGTTAGAATTGGGGTTTATATATATATTGGGTTCGAATTGTTCTTCATGTAAGGTTGGAAAGTGTTCGATACTAAGTCTAATGTTATGTCTAAGAAGTCTACTCGCTTGATGTTGGGGTTAATCACTACGTTAAGACCGAATGATTTAAAGACTTTATGAATTAGTTTCCTGATTTTATCGACCTTGCTTCCAGTAGATTCATTAATTATCATATATATATATATATATATATATATATTGGTAACTGTTATCGTTGCCTAGCAAAGTTTTGTCAACACAAGATAAAATCGTCGCTGATGGTGGATGGTTTTATGTTAACGTCCTTGTAACCTCTTTGCAGATGGCTCATGTGAGCCGAAAGATTAAAACTAACTTAATAAAAGTTATCCAAATGTTGGAGAATTTTGTCTTTATTTTCAACTGAAATTAAAGCCAAAATACGATGTTTAGAACGGCTCATGATTAAACATAATAAACATTCATTGTCTCTTATATTTAACAGTATATGTTTAGAAAATTATCTGCTTCCTCGATACACTATATATATATATATATATATATATATATATATATATATATATATATACATATATATATATATATATATATATATATCTTTAACTGATAGATCGCTTGGAGATCTTTATATATAAATATATAAATGAATAAGAACTAAGAATAAAATTGCAACGTTCAAAACATTAATTTAAAACAATGCTCGATATAAAAATAGGGCAATAAATATGTATTATTCGTTATTAGTTTAGAACATGTGAAAAACTATAAACTACTACAAAATTGTGCAACAGTGTCTCATCAGGTAGTTAGCAATGATTGCTAACTATCTGATGAGACATTGTTCTTTCAATGTCGAAACAAATATACAATTTTTTATTAGTTTGTAGCTTTTCAAATGTTCTAACGCATATATATATATATATATATATATATATATATATATATATATATTATTTAATTAAAATTAAAACATCACTACAAAGTAACTATTTTTTTTCGATAGTTCTTGTGTTTTGTGCACATCATCACTTGACAAGACACAAGAAGTGTCGAAACAAAATAGCTACTTTGTAGGGATATTATAACATACTTATGTTATAGATTTTAAATAATAAATATGACTCGATCTACTTTGTATTGAGAACTTTTTAAAGAATAGTGTTTTTTGGATATGGAATTTTATTGCATTCACACCAGCCCTAGACTTGAATATATATATATATATATATATATATATATATATATATATATATATATATATAGCGAGTATCAAATATACATTCACAACAACTATGGGCGTGTTCCTCACATCAAAACAAGGACAAAAGCCAATATAAACGTATGCCCGCAAATCTTTCGTTTTTAAGTTATTTCAATTTAAAAGAAAGTTTACGGTAGCTAGCGATGTGTTGCGATACAGATTAGGTCACATTTGTTATTTGTGTAATTTTGTGATTAGCCTGTCTTCATCATTTACAGTGTATAGTACTGAGGTAACTGAGCACCGTTACGTTTAGCAGCGGCAGAATAATCAGTTCGTGAGCAGGCAGATATGATTTTTACATACAGCCGCTCGAACGGTAATTGACGCGAGGCTGAACATATATATATATGACTGTAGAAGCAAGAGTATCGAACCCAATATATCCAGTTGTCTAAACCATAGCTGGAAGGAGAAGCGACGGATTAATTCCTTTCCCAAGAGTAATTGCGCGTAAGTGAATATAACGAGTTTATCTGGAATTCGAACTCAGCTCTCGGATTTATCGTTCCAAGCCGATATTTACTGCACCACAACACACATATTGATATTCAGTCAGTCAGTTAAGTGCCATACGTGATACACGCTCGGGTAATCATGTCTTAAAAGAGACTGGGCAGAAGATTATCCCGCGGTAGTTTGCCATTACTTTCTACGGTAGACTGGTTGTCAAATAAGGCTATAGAACCCAATTTGTCTTGTTATTTAACCCATAATTGGAGGGAAGAGACGGATTATTATCTTTCCCAAGGGTATTTGCGCGTGAGTGAATGCAAGAAATTCAACTGGAACTCGAACTCGGCTCCCCGATTTTTCGTTCCGAGCCGATATACACCGCACCACAGACACAACTGAAATAGAAAAAAATTGGATTAAGAGAAAATGGGAAGAAATACGGAATAAAAAGTAAAATAGAAAATGGGAAGAAATACGGAATAAAAAGTAAAAGAGAAAATGGGAAGAAATACGGAATAAAAAGTAGAAGAGAAAATGGGAAGAAATACGGAATAAAATGTAGAAGAGAAAATGGGAAGAAATACGGAATAAAAAGTAGAAGAGAAAATGGGAAGAAATACGGAATAAAAAGTAGAAGAGAAAATGGGAAGAAATACGGAATAAAAAGTAGAAGAGAAAATGGGAAGAAATACGGAATAAAAAGTAGAAGAGAAAATGGGAAGAAATACGGAATAAAAAGTAGAAGAGAAAATGGGAAGAAATACGGAATAAAAAGTAAAAGAGAAAATGGGAAGAAATACGGGATAAAATGTAGAAGAGAAAATGGGAAGAAATACGGAATAAAATGTAGAAGAGAAAATGAGAAGAAATACGGAATAAAATGTAGAAGAGAAAATGGAAAGAAATACGGAATAAAAAGTAAAAGAGAAAATGGGAAGAAATACGGAATAAAATGTAGAAGAGAAAATGGGAAGAAATACGGAATAAAATGTAGAAGAGAAAATGGGAAGAAATACGGAATAAAAAGTAGAAGAGAAAATGGGAAGAAATACGGAATAAAAAGTAGAAGAGAAAATGGAAAGAAATACGGGATAAAAAGTAGAAGAGAAAATGGGAAGAAATACGGAATAAAATGTAGAAGAGTAAATGGGAAGAAATACGGAATAAAATGTAGAAGAGAAAATGGGAAGAAATACGGAATAAAATGAAGAAGAGAAAATGGGAAGAAATACGGAATAAAAAGTAGAAGAGAAAATGGGAAGAAATACGGAATAAAAAGTAGAAGAGAAAATGGGAAGAAATACGGAATAAAAAGTAGAAGAGAAAATGGGAAGAAATACGGAATAAAAAGTAGAAGAGAAAATGGGAAGAAATACGGAATAAAATATAGAAGAGAAAATGGGAAGAAATACGGAATAAAAAGTAGAAGCGAAAATGGGAAGAAATACGGAATAAAATGTAGAAGAGAAAATGGGAAGAAATACGGAATAAAAAGTAGAAGAGAAAATGGGAAGAAATACGGAATAAAAAGTAGAAGAGAAAATGGGAAGAAATACGGAATAAAAAGTAGAAGAGAAAATGGGAAGAAATACGGAATAAAAAGTAGAAGAGAAAATGGGAAGAAATACGGAATAAAATGTAGAAGAGAAAATGGGAAGAAATACGGGATAAAATGTAGAAGAGAAAATGGGAAGAAATACGGAATAAAAAGTAGAAGAGAAAATGGGAAGAAATACGGAATAAAACGTAGAAGAGAAAAGGATAATGATGTGGAAGAGTAGATATGAAGAGAAAATATAAAAAATGCAGAATGTAAAAAAAAAACAAAAAACTGACGGTGTTGTGAAAGTGTAAAAGTGAAGCGAGAAAAGCAAAAAAAAAAAAAAAAAGACGTGACAAAAAAGTAGAAGCGAGCTTTTTATCTTCCTCATAAGTTCAACGAGATTTCTCTCTTTGCACAAATCCCAAAAATCTGACTGGAATCTCGCATTCCGATCCCTACAATCACAAGATTGACAAAAAATTCTTCACAGTAAAATAACACACCGGAGACGTGCAGATGAATTTATCCAATATTCCGGAGACAACTTTATACAGAAAACATCATCAGCGGCTATTCTTCCCCGTCACCTTCACAGTGAGCATGACATTCATTCTTACAGCTCCTAAGTTATATATATGTGTGTGTGTGTGTGTGTGTGTTTGTAATATATATATATATATATATGTGTGTGTGTGTGTGTGTGTGTGTGTGTGTGTGTGTGTGTGTGTGTGCATGTTATATATATATACATATATATATATATATATATATATATATATATTATCTTCTATAGCACGACTCGGAGTTTCAACCGTTATGCAATCATCAGATGCAAATGATGTACTGATCGTTTTAAGATTTGAATATTTCGTTCTCGCGTTGTTCATCGTATTTTTATATTATAATACTGGAATTCTATTTTTTTTTTCATCTTTTGGGTACTCTTTTGGAACACCAGAAAAAATATTCGTATTTATGTGTGTGTGTTGTATATATATATATATATATATATATATATATATATATATATATATATATGTGTGTGTGTGTGTGTGTGTGTGTGTGTTGTATATATATATATATATATATATAATTTGTTTGAACATTATTTTTAATAGATATTCGTATTTGAATATATATATATATATATATTCAAATACGAATATCTATTATATATATATATATATATATATATATATATATATATATGTATATATTCAAATACGAATTTCTATTAAAAATAATGTTCAAACAAATTATATATACAGTTTAAGACACACCAGATCAATTAGTGGCTTCCCCTATGTTGCTCGGGTCGCAGGTTCGAATGCTGCCGAATGACACATTTTCGTAAAAAAATTCATTGTCAATAATCAGATCGGCCAAAATAAGTATATAAATATACTGTTTTATTAAAAACTGATACTGACAGGCCAGATCGAAGGAAGTAACAGGAGCAAACATACTAATCCCTGGCAACAAAAAGGAAATTAATACTTCGTATCAGGAAGCGACAACTGAAGTTCCTGGGACATGCAATGAGGAAGGAGAGCTTGGAGAACCTGATACTGACAGGCCAGATCGAAGGGAAAAAGACAGAGGAAGGTAGCGGATATCATATTTGCAGGGCCTGATCAGGTGGATGACGGAATGATGGATGATGGCTTGCCAGGAGTAACAGGAGCAAACATACTAAGAGCCACAAGGGATAGGGAGACGTGGAGAACCATGATCGCCTACGTCCTGAAGGGACAGAACACATAGATGAAGATGCCTGGAAATGGGTAGCAGTCATTAATATCGCATCTACTGTCTGTATGTGTCTATCACACTATTTATATGTAGCTAAGTATTTTGTTTTCCTCATGGGTGATAAAAAATATCTCATTATATAAATGGAATGAATCGATTATGGCAATAACCTGTATTACCTACACACTGTTGACTGATCGATCGAAAACTAGAGTGAAATAAATTGTGCGACTAAGTGTTTGTATCGATTGTGAACGCTTACAAAAATTCAGCAATTTAAATTGATTAAAAAGAAACAAATGTCCGTATAAAAAGGTAAGGGCAATTCCTGGATATAAAGATAATATAAAAAGTGTGAAAATATGGCTGACCTTTCCTATCGGTAGATAAAAACAGCGTGGTAACTACAAAAATCGATATTTGTCGCCGGGTAAGTAAGAAATAAAACGTCAATGTTCTAATTTGAAATGTAGTCCCTTTTTCCTTTTAGTTTGCAGGGAAATATTACAGATAAATATCTGGCTATACAGGCGTGCTAAATCAAGCAACTAAAAAAAAAAAAGACTTTATCTTAAAAGAAAATAGAAGAAAAAGAAAAGAAAAGAAAAAGGAAAATAAAAGATGGCGACATTAGTATGAAAAATTAAATATTGGGCTTACATTTGAGTTCTTGCAAACGTAGGCGAATTTTGCTTTTGAAGTTATTAAATTAAGAATTTCCTTATAAAAGTGCTAAGACGAAATATACCGTTAAATAATGTAATTAACATTTTATTGTAATTTTGTAATTATATTAGTTATAATAGTTATAATTAGTTATAATGTTAGTAAGAGAAATTTAATCTTTTTTTAATACGTGGCGGCTCGACTACAGCAACTTCCCCACCGATGGGATGTGGCTTCCCTTTGTCTGTTCTATAAATACTTTCATAGCTTCTGCTCCAACGAACTAAAGTCACTGGTGCCTCTGCAACAGGTGTTTACTCGTGCAACCAGACTGGCAACTGGGTCTCACCTATTCACAGTTAGATCAACCAAATTCAGACGACAGTTCTACTCCTGCAGCTTTTTTTTCTCGCACTTCCCGCCTGTGGAACTCGCTTCCTTATTCTTGCTTTCCTGATGGCTACAATCTCCAGGAATTTAAAATGCAAGGTCAATCCTCATCTCTTAATCACTTGATCCTAGTTCTTTCTCCACCATCCTGACCCTAGTTCTTTCTCCACCACCCTGACCCTAGTTCTTTCTTCACCACCCTGACCCTAGTTCTTTCTCCACCACCCTGACCCTAGTTCTTTCTCCACCACCCTGACCCTAGTTCTTTCTCCACCACCCTGACCCTAGTTCTTTCTTCACCACCCTGACCCTAGTTCTTTCTCCACCAGCCTGACCCTAGTTCTTTCTCCACCACCCTGACCCTAGTTCTTTCTCCACCACCCTGACCCTAGTTCTTTCTTCACCACCCTGACCCAAGTTCTTTCTCCACCACCCTGACCCTAGTTCTTTCTCCACCACCCTGACCCTAGTTCTTTCTCCACCACCCTGACCCTAGTTCTTTCTCCATCACCCTGACCCTAGTTCTTTCTCCACCACCCTGACCCAAGTTCTTTCTCCACCACCCTGACCCTAGTTCTTTCTCCACCAGCCTGACCCTAGTTCTTTCTCCACCACCCTGACCCTAGTACTTTCTTCACCACCCTGACCCAAGTTCTTTCTCCACCACCCTGACCCTAGTTCTTTCTCCACCACCCTGACCCTAGTTCTTTCTCCACCACCCTGACCCTAGTTCTTTCTCCATCACCCTGACCCTAGTTCTTTCTCCACCACCCTGACCCAAGTTCTTTCTCCACCACCCTGACCCTAGTTCTTTCTCCACCACCCTGACCCTAGTTCTTTCTCCACCACCCTGACCCAAGTTCTTTCTCCACCACCCTGACCCTAGTTCTTTCTTCACCACCCTGACCCTAGTTCTTTCTCCACCACCCTGACCCTAGTTCTTTCTCCACCACCCTGACCCTAGTTCTTTCTTCACCACCCTGACCCTAGTTCTTTCTCCACCACCCTGACCCAAGTTCTTTCTCCACCACCCTGACCCTAGTTCTTTCTCCACCAGCCTGACCCTAGTTCTTTCTCCACCACCGTGACCCTAGTTCTTTCTCCACCACCCTGACCCTAGTTCTTTCTCCACCACCCTGACCCTAGTTCTTTCTTCACCACCCTGACCCAAGTTCTTTCTCCACCACCCTGACCCTAGTTCTTTCTCCACCACCCTGACCCTAGTTCTTTCTCCACCACCCTGACCCTAGTTCTTTCTTCACCACCCTGACCCTAGTTCTTTCTCCACCACCCTGACCCTAGTTCTTTCTCCACCACCCTGACCCTAGTTCTTTCTCCACCACCCTGACCCTAGTTCTTTCTTCACCACCCTGACCCAAGTTCTTTCTCCACCACCCTGACCCTAGTTCTTTCTCCACCACCCTGACCCTAGTTCTTTCTCCACCACCCTGACCCTAGTTCTTTCTCCACCACCCTGACCCTAGTTCTTTCTCCACCACCCTGACCCTAGTTCTTTCTTCACCTCCCTGTATATCCTTTCCTTTTACTAATTAATTAATTGTTTGTAAATGTATGAATAAAGAATTGTTTTCATATTTATTACTTTATAAACTTGTAAATTGTAAATATTACACACCATTAGTTTTATATAATACAGTTGCATTAGTTTTTAGAATGTTGCAAACATAAAATTATTCTTGCAAATAAACGATCTCATAAATAGTGTTTACTTTTCTATTGTCAATTCTGAAGAACAAAAAGATGAATAAATTCACTTTCATCATGTGTAATACAATTTTAATTATCGCTTTTTAAATCAGTAAACATTGCCGAGGAGTGAAGGTACTTAACAGCGGTGTCAATAGAAAAAAAAAAAACAACCCTCTTTTTGATACTCCATTTTACTTTTTGTCGACAAAAGGCTAATATTTGCCTAACTGTTATTGTCAAAGAATTTGATTTTCAAGTCTTTAAACAATTAATAATATGAAACATACCTTACAGAACGACGACCATATTGCATTGATTATATTTTCTGCAAGAAAAATATAGCGTTTTTATCTATACTATTAACTCTACTGTTGATATAAGAAAACAAATATCTTTTTAAATCTACTTTTTAACTAATTAGATTAAGAATATCTTAAAAACGTTAACCAAACCCATAAGTTGAGTGTTGTAAATTTGATTATTGATCCTCTATTTTGGTATAAAATTTAATGCAAAACGAATACAAAATGTCAAATTTCAAATTTAAGGTGTTATTTAAATTTAAGTCTCTTTTATGTTCACCTATATTTATTTTTAAATCCCATTTCGTTAATGTTTCTATTCTATTTGGTAAATCCTTATTTCTCACTGATAATATTTTAACTGTATGCGAAGTTTTACTTTATTTTTTAACTAGTTTGTAGGGAATATAATAGGTATAGTCATCATCTTATAGCTTATACTTCTTTTATTTTCTGGTTTTATGGATTTTGTAAGCTTTCTGTTTTGCAATGCAGATGAAGTTGTGTAGATGATTGACAATTTTAAAAGAAATTTTAGCGGGTTTTTCTTCAAGTCGATTGTTGGGGCTGCAAAATCCAAAGCCTGTTAAATAAAAATTCTATACTTGTTTTTGATTTTCATTTTATTGCTCTGATTTGAATAAAAAAACAATATGGTGTTTTTTTTGGTTTGTTGACTTAACCTAAGTTCCAACATATCTAAAAATGGGACTCTTTTTATTTTTTTCGTTAATTCAGCAAAACGTCAGGATAAAAGATTTAAAAATATGTTTTGTATTTACAATTCCATCGGGTTCTTATGCACAATTTATCAACATGCATGCAGTAAAATTGAAGAAAATAAAACTGTTTTTATCTAAATGTAAACTTATTTATAAATGGAACTTTGTCTGTGTGTGTGTATATGTGTGTGTGTGTGTCCGTTACCTATAGACTCCGAAACGGCTGAACTGATTTTCTTGAAAATTTACACAATTGTACTATAAGTATCTTCTTAGCTAGGTTTTGTGTCGAGGTACCTCCGATAAATATCGAAAATCGATAATCGAAAAAATCGGATTATAGAAAGAGTGGTCCGATTTTAATCAAATTTGATGCACTCATAGGCAAAGACATAAGAAACGATATTCAGAAGTTTCAAGATTGCATTTCTTATAATAGTGCAGAAAATTGATTATATATATATATATATATATATAAGGCAAGATGTTTGTGTGTGTGTCTGTTTATCTGCCTGTACGTCTGTATTTTTTCAGCCCTTTTATTTTAGTTTTTGCTTCGGGTTTGGCTCTAAGTAGGTATAATTGTAGTTCTTAATCTCAGCCATGATACCATTTACTCAGAGGACTTATTTAGCCTTCAAAATTCAGTTTACGACGAAAAAAACTTATTTGATATCGATAGCAGGAAATCAAAATTTGACTTACATCCATTCATTTTTCTTTCAGTCTACGATTTCGCTTTAACTGGAAACAACTATTGCTTTTTAGTCTTTCGTGCCAATGTCCAAAGAGTCTGAGCTCCAGTACCATGGATTAGTTTTAAAGCTTTCATTACACCCGAGCAACGCCGGGGTATACTGTTAGTTTGTGAACTAAATGGAAGTATCATCTCTAATAAATTTCACTTAAAATGATATATGAGGTGAGTAAATAATATGTCATGAAGGATATTTTAAAATAGTTTCTTCTTCATCCTTCAGGACGTAGGGGATCATGGACACCCACTTGGCCCTGTCTCTTGTCGCTCTCAATATATTTTCTCTTGTTATCTCTCCCAATCCTCTGCCCCGCCATCCATTTGCTCAGGCCTATCAAGCATGTCTTGCACTGCTTTCCTCTATCTCTCTTTCCTTCTATCCGTCCTGTGAATATTGAATTCTCCAGGCCCTTCTTCCTCATTACGTGTCCCAGGAACCTCATATGTCTCTTTCTAATGTTAAGTAGGAGTTTTCTCCTCGTTTTCATCCTCTCCAACACCTCATTGTTGCTCACCTGCTCAGTCCATGGTATCCTCATAATCCTTCTGTAGAACTACATTTCTGCTGCCTCAAGCCTCTCTTTAATCCTTGAGGAGATCGTCCAACATTCACTGCCATAGAGAAGAACATATATTACACAGCAATTCAGCACTTTCTTCTTTGTTTCCAATGAGATTTTCCTGTCTCTCAGTATTCTGGTTAGCTTTTGAAATGCGTTCTTGGATCTCAACGTCACACTTTCCATTCTCTGTCTGAACTCTGCCCAGGTATTTAAATTTCTTTACTTGCTTTATTTTAGTTTCTCCAAATTGTAGTCGGTATTTTGGGGGCTTCTTTTTGCTGACGACCATACTCACATAATATAGTTCTGTTATTTATTTTTGGTTAGTCGCATATCAACCTTTTATGCATCATTTCATGCTAAAATTTAATTTCCATGGAAGCATTATGTTGTGGATCTTCGGCATCAATTTGTTGTGGCAAATTTTAACGCAAATCCTTGTTGCCAATTTGTTCTGGAGCTGTTGCTTCGAAACTTCACCGCAATGTTGTAGTGATCGGTTTGGCCGAAAGCAGGACAAGGAACACAGGAGGTAGGTTCAAAGCAATGTATTAGTATAACAAGAACAATATATACATGTAAGCGTTAATAATAAGTAAATAGAAATAAGTCGGAACGGTATTATTACGCTGCTTATTGCCTGACTAGTAGCTTGCTTTAACTGTGTACTAGCTATCGTACTTAACTGCCTTCCTGCAGGTAATTATATAGTAAGAGGAAGAGTCCATTATTCGTAGGAGGGCATCATAGCACATTAGTAGTTTCTTTTACAAAAATGTATTGGTGGTAATATAATTATTGAAAAATGTGTTACTGGTAATACTTTTTTCCACAAATATATTGCTGGTAATTTTTTTTTCAAAAATGTATTATTGGAATTATTTGAAACAATGTACTGTTGGTAATGTATTTTACTATGAGAATATATTGCTAATATTTTCAAATTGTTTGATGTCAGTTTTGGGGTTAGCGTATTGTACATAGCTGGGGCCATAACAGATGCTACCATCCCGGGTCAGGGTGAACCTGAGAGCAAATGCAATTAAGATTTGGTTCCACGCTCCTCGAAACCTTCTGATCAGGGGCCTTGCTGCCAGATGTAGTTTATCGTTATGCCCAGGGCGTCTTATAGTAATATATACAAATACATTGAACAAATGGTGGTTGGGAAAAGTAAGAGTCGAAATGAGAAAAATATTACTCACCGAAAAATGAGGAACAAAAGAATATAACAAATAATTTATTTTACAAAATCAACAACAACAAGAAAGAAGCAAACTCGTTAGCGTTCTTCTCTCTTCAGTGCCCATTCAATTTCAAAAACTATAAATGGTCATAATGGTTAAAATCATCAGTGAGGGAGAAAGAAATACTAGATTAGAATCAAAAGTATCAATCACAGACCAATCACATTAAAACCCAGCAATCATACCTTTTATTTACAGAGGGGTGGTTTCTTAGATTTAATACCGGCTATAATTATTAAGCAACTCCAGTACTTTATAAAAGAAATGATGTATTTCATAGTATTTTTAGTATTTATTGCCAAGTGGATAATTCTAAATGAAAATAGAATAGTTCTTTTGTTATTATTACTTTGCAAAATTTTAAGTTTTGAGGAAGCAAAGATAAACCCTAAATTTACTTCATTCTTTCATTGATGAAACTGCAATACAAATAATTATCAAATATTTATAAATTTATTTGATGCACATGTTAATATGCAGTATTAACAAAAGAACCATTCTATTTTCATTTACAATTATTAACTTGGCAATAAATACTAAAAAATAGTATGAAATGCATCTTTTTTTAAAACACTGGTCTGGCCTAATAATTATGGCCGCGAGTGTAGATCAAGCGTTGTCTCACTCTGTCCCTCTTGCTTTCGATCTGTCAAAATATATGGCAAATCTACAAGGTGCGATGGGTAAATTGTCGCTATTTGCCTTGTAAATTTTTGCAAAGTAATAATAACAAAAGAACCATTCTATTTTCATTTAGAATTATCCAATTGGCAACAAATACTAAAAAATAGTATGAAATACATCTTTTTTTTAAAACACTGGTCTGGCCTAATAATTATGGCCGCGAGTGTAGATCAAGCGTTGTCTCACTCTGTCCCTCTTGCTTTCGATCTGTCAAAATATATGGCAAATCTACAAGGTGCGATGGGTAAATTGTCGCTATTTGCCTTGTAAATTTTTGCAAAGTAATAATAACAAAAGAACCATTCTATTTTCATTTAGAATTATCCACTTGGCAACAAATACTAAAAAATAGTATGAAATACATCTTTTTTTTAAAACACTGGTCTGGCCTAATAATTATGGCCGCGAGTGTAGATCAAGCGTTGTCTCACTCTGTCCCTCTTGCTTTCGATCTGTCAAAATATATGGCAAATCTACAAGGTGCGATGGGTAAATTGTCGCTATTTGCCTTGTAAATTTTTGCAAAGTAATAATAACAAAAGAACCATTCTATTTTCATTTAGAATTATCCACTTGGCAACAAATACTAAAAAATAGTATGAAATACATCTTTTTTTTAAAACACTGGTCTGGCCTAATAATTATGGCCGCGAGTGTACATCGTCTTAAAAACGATAATCTAAATGTGATGTGTGGACAATTGCAAGAAAAATTCTAGTAAATAATGAGACACAAATCGGAATATAGCCGGACATCGGCTCACGAACTTAAACCGTTCCTGAAGGCCATTCGGGATCCGAAATGTTCGTAAACTAAAACTGTTTTCTTCATAGGTATCAATAAACCATAGACTAATCTATGCCTGGACCCCCAGATGATTCACTCCGTCCATTGAGTGGCATACATGATACACGCTTGGGCGATCATGTCTCTTTGAAGACATGACTGACTGGGCAAAAGACGATCCCGCAGTAGTTTGCCATTACTTTTTGCAGGAGACTGGTTGCCAACCAAGGCTATAGAACCCAATTTATCCTGTTATTTAACCTATAACTGGAAGAAAGAGAGGATTAATACCTTTCCCAAGGGTATTTGCGCGTAAGTGAATGCAAGGAATTCAACTGGAATTCGAACTCGACTCCCCGATTTCTCGTTCCGAGCCGATATCCACTGTACCACAACGCATTTTGCTGAGAATGTTTCAGTATAATATTTTGCTCAAACATTCTAAAAAGGAAGTACTGAGAAGGCTTGAGAATTGTTTCCCCGGAATTGCCGTTAAATCCACTGTGCAGTATCGCTGTTAGTTTTCTTTGGAGCCATGACTGAAGATTAATGAAGAGAAAAAAATGCACAGTACAATAAGATTGGGAAAGAAAAGCACATCGCAACACAGGAATTTAGACAACACAGCGGTTGACTCAGAAATGATTGTTCGGTTTAACACAGTTCAGCTCAGTTCAGCAACGTTGTTCGAGAACCGAAATAACCGAGGCATTTTTATGTTAAACTAGAAGTATAGCCCGGCGTTGCTCGAGTGTAATGAAAGCTTTAAAACTAATCCATGGTCCTGGAGCTCAGACACTTTGGACGTTGGCACGAAAGACTAAAAAGCAATAATTGTTTCCAGTTAAAGCGAAACCGTAGACTGAAAGAAAAATGAATGGATGTAAGTGAAATTTTGATTTCCTGGTATCGATATCAAATAAGTTTTTTCGTCGTAAACTGAATTTTGAAGGCTAAATAAGTCCTCTGAGTAAACAACTAAGAACTACAATTATACCTACTTAGAGCCAAACCCGAAGCAAAAACTAAAATAAAAGGGCTGAAAAAATACAGACATACAGGCAGATAAACAAACACACACACACGCGCCCCCCCCCCCCCCCCGCGCACACATGCACACACATCTTGCATCGATTTTCTACACTATGGTAAGAAATGCAACCTTGAAACTTCTGATTATCGTTTCTTATGTCTTTGTTTATGAGTGTATCAAATTTGATTAAAATCGGATCACTCTTTCTATAATCCGATTTTTTCGATTATCGATTTTCGATATTTATCGGGGGTGCCTCGACACAAAACCTAGCTAAGAACACTCGCAGACGCTAATTGTACAACTGTGTAAATTTTCAAGAAAATCGGTCTAGCCGTTTCGGAGTCTATAGGTAACGGACACACACACACACACACACACACACACACACACACACACACACACACACACACACACACAGACCAAACTTCCATTTATAAATAAGTTTAGATTTAGATTTTCTGTTCATAAACCGATTTGTTCGACATGTGAGGCGTTCGCAAACCGAAGTTGCTCTGTATTTATTTTGTCTTCTGCGATCACAGAACTGAATGTATTAAAAAGAAAAGGGGAAATTTTATTAGTGCCCTTTACGGAGCTTAACGGGTGTGTTCTGCTCATTTCACCTCTAGAACCTGATTTCTTTTATCAATATATTCAACATCACGTTGACATTTATTATCATAACTCACGGAACTAGCATTATCGAAGGTCGACCATTTTTACTTATTGAATTCAGCATAAGTTGGTACTTGAAAGCGATCAATAGATTGGCAAAAACTCTACATAGCTGAATGCACTGAGAGATTTGGCTCGTAAATATTATTCTATCCTCATTAATTTATGACAATTGCAACTCGACAGGAAACCTTTCCGGTTCATTCAATTTTGTCACAGAAGAAGGCGTATTCAGAGACACCAGGGATAGGGAAACGCGGAAAGCCATGGTCGCTTACGTCCTGTAGGGACAGGGCACATAGAAGAAGAATCCTCCTATCCTTAGGCACAAAACGAATGCCCTCTGTCCTAAAAATATTCTACTTATTAATACAACTTCTGAAATTATAATTTTCAATTTTATGTTTACGTTTTAGTTTAAATTCAATTAAGTTATTGTTAAAAGAAATATTGCACATTCTATTCGTAAAGGAAATGCTGCATATTTTATTACTGGTTGAATCATGTGACGGACAAACACAGCTTTTATTATAGTACGCGTCTGTGACGGCCGTAAAAAATGACAGAAAAATAATTAAAATGATTATTTGAGGGTTTCCTTACAAGTTATCTCCACTGAGAGAGACAAGAGGGAATATATATATATATATATATTTCTTTTATTTGGTCTATGCCTATATATTTAGAGCTCTCTTAAAGAGTTATCCTACCACTGTATGTACAGGATGCTCCTTTGGATTCTTCTATATCTACACCGCATACTTATATATATTTATAAGCATGCGGTGTACACACACACACACACACACACACACACACACACATATATATATCTATATATATCTATATATATATATATATATATATATATATACAACGGTCTTTAGTATAATAAAAAAGATATATTTATACATACACATATATATATCTTCTTTATTATATTAAAGACTGTTGTGTATATATATATATATATATATATATATATATATATATATATTAATTCAGATACTTAAATTCAAGCGGAAAAAGCAGGAAGGTAAATTCCAAAAACCCGGTCCTAATTAATATTAAAAAAAATTATTTTAATATTAAAAAAATGATACAGGAAGAGAGCTCCATGAAATAAAATATTACAGAGCAAATATAAATTAAAAATGGATTAATTCAGTGATGCTGGATGATCATTTCGATATGAAAATCCCCAAGGGGGATAACACATCACCTCAGCAACACAAAAATCCTTTCAGAAACTGGAGAAAAATCAGTCTAATTTTCCTTTTTAAATAGATTTGCAAAGAAATTAAAAAAGAAAAAGAAAAAGAAAAAAAAAAGATAAAACAAAATAAAATCAAATAAACAAGAAAAGAAAAAATTGACATCGTCTGGGTTCGCAAAAAAAGAAAGAGAATTGTAACTTAAAAATTAACGGACGGCCGTGTTGAATTGTTGTAAGGTTAAGCAACACGGAAAAAAGGTGGAAGATAAGAGAGATAAAGGAAGGAAGGGAGGGAAAAAGAAAAGAAAAGAAAAGAAAAGAAAGAAAATTTTTTTATATATTACAGACGCTGGACATATTCAAAAACCTAACTTCCCAAAAACGTTGATATATTAGAAAAAAGGCCTTTACTTAAAAAGGCATAATTATTTTTAAAGGGAATAAAAAGATATGGGATTTAAAATAATTTAAAAAAAAAATAGGTCATTTGATTTAAACTAAATAAAGACACCACTAGGTAAAAAAAAAAAAATTCCATTTACAATTATTCATACATATAGAAGTACACACATACATACATGCACATACACACACACACACACACACACACAATTCTTCGATTATGAATACATATATACATACATACACATACACACACATACATTCAATTCCATACACACTTATATACGTATATACACATATATATGTGTACACATATACAAAAATTCACACACAATATATATGTGTACACACACACATGCACACATATACATACACACACACACATATATATATATACATTATACATATGCATACACACACATATATATAAAAAATATAAAAAATTAATGAATATTATAAAAAAGAGCATTAAATAGCTAAAAATTTTTTACACACATAAATACATATATACACACATACATATATACATATATACACACATATATACAAATATGCACATACACACAAACATATACATATACATAAAAATTATAAAAAGAAAAATTAAAAATTAAAAATTAAAAAAATTAAAAACCTTAATATTTAAAAATTAAAATTTAAAAATTTAAAATTAAAATTTTAAAATCTGCCCTATGACGGCATTTATTAATGAATTCCTTCCTAAGATTCAAAAGTCAGACCTGATGAAGATAATTCAAAATCAGAATCTTCTCCAATAAACATGTTTATGTTTATGTTTATTATGTGTTATCCCCCGTGGGGATTTTCATATCGAAATAATCATCCAAAATCACTGAATCAATCCTTTTTTAATTTATATATATATATATTGTCATCCGCAGACAGATCTGTTTTGCTGTATCACACCTCATCAGTACGGTTAGACTCCGATTGCTATATAACCCAGGCTCAAAACCCGACCGATTTGGCGTCAGTCGGCGACTCTACCCCTGGGCCACGGGGCGTTCGGCGGAAGAAGACAGTCTTTTTAGCGCATATCATATTACGCGCCCAATAGCTACAGTGCTCAAATTTCATTTTTACCGAAATGAGCGATGCGTACACGCTAGAGTGGCTACTGTTTTTCAAAGTCTACCATTTTTCCAGAGTGCTCAATCAGGCTGTGAGAGCGTAATTATTGTCATCCGCAGACAGATCTGTGTCGCTGTATTACAGCTCATCTGTACGGTTAGACTCCGATTGCTACACAACCCAGGCTCGAAACCCGACCGATTTGGCGCATATATATATATATATATATATATAATTATAGGCAGCCTTTGACATTTGAAAAAGATATCACTCGACCGGCAGTCGAGAGCGAGGGAAAATTTACTCGCCCCAACACCATTTCACTCGACCGACTCCATTTTTCGTAATATTCGCCTTACGTAAACATAGCGTGAATTGCTGACAGAAAACAAAAAATGAAACTTTAATTAAAATTTCGAACGTGTTAGATAGGATTTAAGTTTATTTTTTAAATAACAGCAAAATTTGATCTTTCCCCTTTATAATAGCATGAACATTTTGATGTTAAAACTGTTTTTATTAAGTTTTAGCTTTTTTAACATCATGATATGCAGTTTTGTTTTGGCAATTGAGTAGAGGTACCTAAATTCGTAGATTCTTTCTTCTGTTTGACTACAACCTCTATCTCATAGACGATAAAAAATAACAGATCTGATTGTCTCAACGATATCTTATAAAAAATTACTTGTAACATTTGTTTTTCGGTGCGTGGTTGAAAGAAGTATACGTCATTTTTTTTTCTCTCTTTCAAATGTTCATTTTTGTAAGCAATCTGGGCGACCGAGACATTTTGGCTCCACGTTGGAAGCGTTAAATAAACGAATGTTTACACTGACCGGGACGATAAAACCGAGGCCAAAAAGTTCAATAACGTCATTATAGGTAATTCTAAGTAACTTGTGAATCTTAAATGGCATACTTTTGGGTTGTAAAAGTTGGGTTGGGTTTACCTATATTTGAACGTTTCATTGTGAGATTTTTAAACGACTGAGGTCGAGTAAAGTAATAAACTTAATTGTCCAAGAAAGTTTTTAATCGGCTGAGTCGATCGGGCGAAATCTCAAAGGCTATAAAATGTGAGGAAAACAACAGGTTTCGAATCTATAGTTCCTTGGTATTTACCGCCTTAAAAAGTGCTCAATACAACATATATCATAGAGCATCGTATAATTATAATTAAACTTGTGTTTTATTTAAAATAAATTTAATTTATTTATAAAACGACACGGAAATTTATATGTTTCGAGATTTACCTCGTCATCAGGCAATATTGAATCCTTTTAGTGAAAATGATTTACGTTTGAATGTAAAAGCAATACGCTTGTTATTTAAAGAGTTAGTATGGAGAGAGAAAACAAAAATGTATGTGCGTGCTTAGTTTAACTAATAAGAATAAAATTCGACTTTTGAAAATTATAATACTGCCTTGAAAATAGTGACTGTAAAAGCCCAAATATTAAATATGTAAAGGAAAATATCTACCCCAAAAGAAAAAATAGAAATAGAAAAAATATTTGGTTTACATCCCCTTTCAACCAAATAGTTAGCCGTAAATTAGGCAAAAATACCTCGCTTTGTTTGAGAAACATAGATAATTTGTTAAGCAAGAGTTTTCAATAAAAATATTCTAAAATTAAGCTATAGTTGTACTGGTAATATTAAGCCTAAATGAAAATAAGAATCATTCAAAAACTGAAATCAATAACTGGCACAATAATAAACGAGCCTGTAGAAACCATATAGACTGTCCATTAGAAAATAAGTGCCTTACAGAATGTATTGTTTATCAATGTACTATTTCTTCTTCTGAAAATTTCTAACAACAAGTAGAATATGTAAATTTTTAAACGATTGATGCCCCTTTTGTCTATTATGAAAAGCTATATAATATTATATTTCTTAGAAAAAATCTTTTAAATAAACGTAATGAAATAAATGTCATGTGTAAACATTGCAAAATGTTCACCTTAGAATACGGTTAAAAATTATTTATAAAAGAATATCGATTAAGTTACATATATCTGGTACTTTGTTTTGTATTATGATATGATATTAATTTAATAGATATTAAAATTTATGAAAGCTAAGAGTATATGAAAAATTGATGAAAAAATGCACTCTGAACCGAAATAAAAATAAGTTAATCAAACCTAAAGTTCTTTTAAGTCAGATTAAAAATAAGAAATTTTTTTTTCTTTTTTGTTTTGAAATTGCTGTGATACACAGAAATATAATGCAATAACCTTGTAGCGATAGTGTATGCATCACACGGAGAGGAAGTAGTCTAGACTTTAGCTGAACAAACTTACACTTTCCAGTTAAGCTTGAAAGAAAAATCCCGTATTCCCCAAACATATAGCCTATATTTTCAAATTTAAAGGTCGAACTTCATTCTGATTAGTTAAATTAACCACACGCATAAAATCAAATTTTTCATGTCTTCCCCTTCACACTAACTTCTTAAATAACAAGCATATTGTTTTCTACATTCAAATATAAATTATTTTCACTACAATGATTCAAATCTGGAAACATAGAAATTTCCGTGTCGCAATGTAAATTCAATTCCTTTTAAATAATAAATATATATATATATATATATATATATATATATATATATATATATATATATATTTCACTACTCCACAACATAATCTTTACAAAACATAAAATAATTAGGCACTGTTAAAGAGCAAAGACGTGGCAAGAGCTTTCATAATTTGTAGTGAAGTTTAATAACTGATAGTAAAGGGACTGAACTGATCCGACGATTCTTCACTATTCTCTCTTTCTCTCCGTGAGAGTGATAGGGTATATATATATATACATATATATATATATATATATATATATACGCAACGGTCTTTATTATAATAGGAAGGATATCTATAAAATCGCAATGGACGGACGGACGGACGGACGGACGGACGGACGCGGCTCTTATTATAATATAGATGTTTTTTCTAGTCTTTAAATGCTTTGAAAAATGTATTTTCAGGAATCAAACAAAAACAGTCGACGCTAAGCTTAATAACATAAAAATCTTTGAGATTAAATTATATCGCTAATAACACTTTTAAGCAATTCTCACACCTTAAGAGAACAAATTAATTTAAATTCAGGAGAATAGAGAAATTCGTAATATATTTAAAAAATTAACAATGTGAGGCTAACTATTGAACAATTGACCTTTTAGATTTACTCAAGTCAGTTGAAGAAGCTGAAAAATTCATTAAGTGTACTCTTAGTGTAAATTAGTTAATCTGTTTTGGGAAATTCAGAAGTGAATAACTTTGAGATACAAATAACTGATTTCCACTTCGGGAGCAAACACTTTAAAAAACAACATACGCTCTAAATATTTACAATGCATAAAACCCTTCAACCTAGTTAGTCATGTATCGAAAGTGTCAAGATCGCCTAAGTGTGTAACATGTATGGCACAAGTGAACGAAACAAACGCTGAAAAAAAACATGTCGTTAACAAGTCACTTCAAAAAAGAATACAATTCCCAGTCTTATATGACAGTGGATGCTGGGCAATGTCTTCACATTAAAAACACACTTGAAGCAACAGGAACGTGGTTCTACAGTAGAATGCTGAGAATTCCATAAATAATCCGGTATAACTTGTTAAGTCTATGCAGTTTTGTCTGATTTTAAAGTGAATATTATACATGCGAAGTGTAATTTAAACAAAATAAGCATTCTTTCCTTCTTTTTTTTTTTTGTTACTTTCTTTTTGGAGGAAGGGCATTTTATTTGACAGGTTACTTCTTGCATTTAAAAGATATGACAAATCTATTTTTAGGCATCTTACAAAGTAGTTGATATTAGACATGATATCATAAAAAAAACTTTTAAACGAAATTAAATTATATTGTTAATAGCACTTTTAAATAAATCTCAAACTCTAACAGAAGAAACTAACATAAATTCAGGAGATTAGAGAAATTCGCAATTTAAAATAAATTGCCGCGCATTATGAAGCCACATATTGGACAATTGTCCTTTCAGATTTATTCAAGTCAGTTGAAGAAGCTAAATAATTCATTAAATGGAGTCTCAGTGTAATTTAGACAACCTATGTTTGAAAATTTAAAAGTGTGTGACTCTGAGATGCAAATGACTGGTTTCCACGTAAGAAGCAAACATTTTACCTGTCTAAAAACACCACAAACTTTAAATGTTTACAATGTTTTATCAAAATACTTTTGTGAGTGATCGTGTTAAGTAATGTGCATTGTCCAGTCTACATTACCTCACTGACTGAACCATCCTAATCACTCTTTTTAAAATCTTGCAGTTGAAATATTAACAACGTGTTTATCAATATATTGAATTAGTTCCTAGTTTCTTGGATACTTTTTAATTATTTCATCCGAAGTAAGGAAATAAAGCCGCTAAGTTGCAAGAGGATACTGAGTGTGAGAGCATATGAGAAAAATAAAACATTATTAAGGAGAAAAAGCAATAAAAGAAAAAGAAGTAGGAAGACAGAAGATAACGATTAACACTGGATTTACATTTTTGAAGATTGATGATGTCTGGAAAGCAAGAAGTTGGAAGAGAAGTTTGAGTGAAAAAACTGTTGGCATAGAACCTGAGGTTTCATATCGCAATTCCAACAGTAAAATGATGTGACCTTGTCGAGTTATGCAACAACTAAAGTCTTATTGAAATTTTCATTCGTTTGACTTAAGTTTATTTTACCAAATGGCACGTAAAGGTGAGTGGGGCGAGGTCGGTTGGAAAGATTTATTTATTTTTTTTATTTTTTGAAACTCGCTAAAGTATGTTATGTATTCATTTTTTATTATTTTTTGCTTGATTCTATGGTTCAGTTGAACGAGTGTTTTTACATTTTTTCAAAGAAATTTCTTTGGACTTTAACTAAGTTAAGATCTATCTATCGCCCGGTTCACACTCCACCCACGTCTATTGAACAGCTTAAGAGACTCATTCCTTGTTCCCTGTTTAGGATGTGGTTTCTCTTGTCCAATCTTTTCACTATTACGTAGCCCCCTGCGCTTCAGTGGCGTTACCGCCTTGCTCGGCGTGATACGATTAAAAAAAAAAACTTAGTTAACTCACAACCTTTTTTTTTTTTCAAATTGGAGTAGATATCATCTACTATCGCCCGGTTTCACACTCCACCCACTTCTATTAAACAGGGGTAGAGGTGATCACCTTGTTTCTTGTTTAGGAAGGGGTTCCTGGTCCTTCTGCCTCCTCATTCGGTCTTAGTGGTAGTTCAGTTGGAAGCTCTTTGCTGTTAGTGAGTGTGGTGGCAATGTCTCTCCATTCTGAGGGTACCGGGTTGGCAGTTTCCTGGTTGGTGCTTCGGACTGGTAGTTAGGAGCCCGAACTCTTGCGTAGCGTCTTGAGAGGTTGCTCTGATCAACAGTTGAATAATATCGGGGTTCCTGTAGTGGCATATCGCGCATGGACGGGCGTCCCTTCATGAACCTCCGGTGGGCAACCCCGATGCCACATTATGTTGCAGGCTGCGCCAGTCTCCATTCCTCACATGCTGCAAATAGTAACCAACTGATTCTACCCTAGTCCTCTCTCCTCAACCAAAACACCATGAAAAAAAAAAGCAAAAAAAAAAAAAACAAAAACAAAAAAAAACAACAAAATACCAAAATCAAGCCACCTACTCGGAAAACGCCCAAACCTGTCTGTGTCTCTTTCACTAACATACGCGGTATCCACACTAACTTTTATAGAATCATTTTTCCAAACTAACTCACCTGATATCTTAGGCCTATGTGAAACTAACATTGACCCGTCTATCCCCTCTTCTGAGTTCTATGTTCCTGGTTACCTTCCCCTCTTCAGGAAGGACTCCAACGTCCATATGCATGGGCTTAGTGTATATGTCAGTGAACACCTCCTCCTAGCTAGGGTAACATCTCTCGAATCTCTGGACCAGTCAGTCATGTGCTTCCGGCTCTTACTTCTAAGCTCTGTTAGCTATCTCTTCTTCCTATACCGCTCCCCCTCCTCCTCTGACTGTTCGGTACTTGACAGTATCTCTGACAATGTCGACAAGGCCATTTCTTCGCACCCATCTGCCCATATTTTTGTGTTTGGCGACTTCAACGCCCACCACACTAAGTGGCTGGAAAACTCTGTAACCGACCCAGCTGATGTCCACACATTTAATTTTTATATCTCCCAATCACTTACGCAAGTGATGGACTTTCCCACGCGTTTCTTCAACAATAGCCCTAACGGAAGGGACTCGCTACTTTGACCTCTGCTTCACTTCCACCCCAAATTCTTGCTCCACCAGACAGCTCTGCCCTCTCGGAAATTCTGACCACGCCGTAGTTTCTGTCAACATCTCGTTCCACTCCATCACTACCCAAGAAACCCAGACAAACAGAATATCCTACTGCTATCAAAGAGCAGACTGGGATTCGTTCCGTGACTTCCACTGTGACGTCCCTTGGAACAAAGTTTTAATCTTCCCATCGAAGAATGTGCATCAGAGGTCTCCTCCAGGGTTAAGGCTGGCATCGATGCTTTCATCCCTGCCAGGAAATTTCAGCTTAAATCCCATTCGTCTCCCTGGTTCTCGCCTGCTTGCTCGGCCGCCATTGCCCACCGGAATCACTTCTTCCGGCTTTATCGTAGCCACGCGTCTGACCAAAACAGGCGCCTTTTCGCCTCAGCTCGTAATAAGTGTAAAAAAATACTTAACGAAGTTAAGATGTTGTTTGCTGCCAGAATGAAGCAGCACATAGCATACTCTAAGTCCGGTACCAAAGACTACTGGCGACTCTGTAAAAGCATGCTTAACAAGAGTAAGTCCTCAATACCTCCACTAATCAACGAGTTTGAGGTCCTCACCTCCTCAGCGGACAAGGCTGAATGCTTTGCCCGTAGATTCTCGACCAATTCGAGTCTGGATTCGTCGGGAATCCATACACCCGATTTCCCATCTAGATTTCTAGCATAATCTCAAAACTGAACCCTCACAAAGCGAGTGGTGGGGATGGAATCCCAATCATAGTTTTGAAGAATTGTGCCCCTGAACTCTCCTCTATCCTTTCTAAGCTCTACAACTTCTGCCTATCTTCCTCCTGCTTTCCTGTCTGTTGGAAGTCTTCTTCTGTGGTTCCAATATTCAAGAACACTGGTGAACCATCGGATCCCGCAAATTACCGCCCTATCAGCCTTCTTTCGATCTTCGGCAAAGTGTTCGAAGCCATTATCAATGCCGAGGTCTACTGCTGATATGCTAACGACCATCACCGAGTATATATACCAGGCTCTCGACAAGAATGGTGAAGCCCGACCCGTCGCCTTGGATATCTCTAAAGCATTCGACAGAGTATGGCATTCCGGCCTTCTACGGAAACTGCGAAGCTATGGCATAACTGGACTTTTGTTGGACTTAATCCAGTCATTCCTCTCTATCCGAACACTGAAGGTGGTATTAAACGGACATGCTTCCCAGAACTACCCTACAAACGCGGGTGTCCCCCAAGGCTCTATCCTAGTTCCTTACGCTCTTTCTAATCTATATCAATGATCTCCCCGATGCCATAAGATCACAAGTAGGCATGTACGCCGATGATAGCACAGTTTACTCTCGCCTCGATCAAAAATCTGGTGATGGTGACAAGGCGAACCTCGCTGCCGAGCTTGAGAAGGACCTCCAGTCCGTGGTGGATTGGGTTAAGAAATGACTCGTAAAATTCAATTCTTCCAAAACGAAGCTGCTGTCAATTAACAACCACAGACAACCGCACCTCCCTCCCATCAGCATGGAACAGGCTTGCCTCCCAGAGAGTAAAACCCTACGCCTGCTTGGCCTGAAAATTTCAGCGGACCTCAAGTGGAATGACTACGTCGAATCCATTGCTAAATCCGCAGCTATGAAAGTCGGCTCCCTGTGCAGGGCCCGGAAAT
Organism: Ascarosepion bandense; assembly: GCA_037127315.1. Taxonomy (NCBI): domain Eukaryota; kingdom Metazoa; phylum Mollusca; class Cephalopoda; order Sepiida; family Sepiidae; genus Ascarosepion; species Ascarosepion bandense. The sequence continues at coordinate 202,157 of JBBBDQ010029466.1, forward strand.
TCTTTCCGCCTGAATCTATCCTGCACTTATATAAATCTACCATTCGCCGGTGTATTGAGTACTGCTGCCACATCTGGTCGGGTGCCCCTTCTATTCTCCTCGGGGTTCTTGACAAAATACAGCGAAGAATCTGTAATGTGATTGATACGGACTTGGCTGACCGCCTGCAGTATCTCTCTCACCGGCGTGATGTGGCTTCCTGTGCCTCTTCTATAAATACTTTCATGGCTTCTGCTCTGACGAACTTAAATCACTGGTGCCCCCTAGATGTGAATTTGCACGAGATACTACATTGGCAACTAGGTCCCACCCTTTTACAGTGAAACCGATGAAATGTAACCGCAATTTCTACTCCAACAGCTTCTTTCCTCGCACTTCCCGCCTGTGGAATTCCCTACCGCATGCGTGCTTCCTCGACAGCTACAACCTCCAGGAGTTTAATGTAGGGTCAATAGACACCTCCTAACACAGTAACTCACACCCACTCTCTCCAAATCTCTCCCTATGTACATCCTAAGTCGTCTACCACCCTCCTTCTGACATTTCCCACACTCAATCGCTCTATGTAAACCCCTGCGCTATAGTGGCAGTGGAATGCCTTGCTTGGGGTGACACGATTAAAAAAAAGTGTTTTATAATTGTTTACTTTAGCTATTAAAATTAAGGCACAAAATATTTGTCTTTCTTGTAACACACCATATATAATACTTTTCCTTCCACCTAATGGTGTGTAGGGTAGCCTTTTTGGTGTTTCCGTAACAAACTGTTTTTATGGGGCCCTGCGCCCAACCCCAAACCTGGAGGAAGGTGATTTTCTAAGCGTAGCTTAGACTTAACACACGGCCGAAAGTAAGAGATACCCAGTGAGGATCGACCACACTACTAATGATTCTAGCGAGAAGAGCTTGCTAACCATTACACCACGCCGAGGTGCCCACACTATATATATATATAAATTCACCTAGTGAGCCAACAGACCTACCAAGGTTTCACCTAAACGGATCTTCAGGGAAGGTTGGCTAAAGAGGAGAGTGACAACGACAAGATAAAGGGAACTCAATAACCCACCTGACCAAAAAAGAAAGATACCAAACACAAATAGGTGGGGAAAAACTTTCATTAAGAAACATATATAAACATTTTTAAAAAAAAAACGCCAACTGCTCTCAAAACATCGGTCTTTCCACTTTGGTATAAAAAAAATTTGACTGAATTAGAAAACTTGCGAAAGTTAGTAAAGAAGAATCGCAGAGAAAAACGAAGAATATCGTTTTCAGAAAATTTATAATTGAATTTTTAAAGCATTTCATGGTCCTAGTCTGTTATGTTTCAAAAGAGACATGATCGCCCAAGTGTGTATAACGTATGGTAATTAACTGACTTCTTAAAGTAGCTATAGCTGAGGGCATATCACGTTGAATACACCTGTTCTCGTTCGATCAACGAAGTTAAGCAACGTTGAGGCTGGTCGGTACTTAGATGGGTGACCGCTTGGGAATACCAGGTGCCGTAAGCGTTTAGTGACGGATGTGCGTGCTTACGGCCATATCACGTTGAATACACCGGTTCTCGTTCGATCACCGAAGGTATGCAACGTTGAGCCTGGTCAGTACTTAGAATGGTGACTGCTTGGGAATACTAGGTGCTGTAAGCGTTTTGTGACGGACGTGCAACGTTGAGCCTGGTCAGTACTTAGATGGGTGACCACTTGGGAATACCAGGCGCTGTAAGCGTTCAGTGACGGATGTGTGTTGTGGTGCAGTGGATGTCGGCTTGGAAAGAGAAATCGGTGAGCCGCGTTCCATTTCCAGTCGAGTACCCTGCATTCACTTCAGCACTGGTATCCTTGGGAAAGGTATTAATCCCTCACTTCCCTCCAGTTATGGGATAAATAACAGGATGGGGCCTGAAGGCAACCCATCTAGTGTTGGTGTCACAATAAAAAAAACACCTTTGGTAGCCCTGGCGAGGCATCAAGTATTCATCTACTTGAAAAAATTATGAATTTCGCTGCAAAACTGCGCCAGGGCTCCAAATGCACAGGGAATACTGGAGGGGTGTAGTGAGTTCTATCTCGGTCAAGGCCGCAAGACCACGACGAGGAAAGTAACTATCACTATTCATATTTCTTTTGCTTCGAGCTTTTTTTTCATCTTTGAAGAAATTGTTAAGCATTTGTTGCCATATAAAAGGAAAGACATCACATAATAGTCAAGCAGTCTTTTCGCTTATTGAATAGAAATCAATCATTTGCATCTCTGAGTTCTCCATTGCTAGATTCCCAAACAGATGTTGTCTAATTTACATGCTCTTTAAATCAAACAGTAGTTCAGTAGTCAAGTTAATGATGGTCGGTTACCGCTTTTGAACATTCCGAATTCCTTTTCTCTCATAAAACTGAATATCAGAAAGGTGTGTTTGTTTTTAAGCTTCAGGAAATATATAAAATGTCATCATCAATATCTCGTTGAAAAAATATATTTCAAACAGTTTTATGGCATCAATTCGGTTGGTTTATCTGTGAAAAAAGAAAATAGTAAAAAACCGAGTTGAGGTGAGTTAAGTTATTTTGTCGTGATCGGGCTCAATAAGTGAGGCAATTTAGATTTGACTATGTTTATTCTTGAATAAGACAACTCGCAAAAGCAAAAAAAAATTGTAAATATTTCAAGATGTTTTTTAGCAAGTCAAATGCTTTTGAGTTTGAGCTTTGTTTGACGGCATATCAACCTCTGTGGGTTATTTAATGCCAAATAGGTGGGGTTTTAAGGTATTTTTTTAATGTTTGGTTATAGTGAGAAGGTTGATTTAGTTACGTTTTGATGAAATTTTTATTTTTTTTATTTGAGAAAACTGAAGTCTTCTAATTTTGTATTAAAAATGTATTGCTGGTAATATTGTTTCCTTCAAAATTATATTATGGCAATAATTTTTCTTCTTGCTAAAATGAGTTATGGTAATAATTTTCTCTTTAAAGATGTATTGTTGGTAATATTTTTCCTTCAAAAATGTATATGTTTCTTTAAAAGTCTATTTTTATGTATATATTTTTATAAATGTCTATTTTTATACTTTCATAGTGTTTTAACTACAGTGTGGGGTTAACTATTTGCCCATAGCTGGGGTTCTAACAGGTGCTACCACTCCGGGCCAGAGTGGACAGTGAGAACAACAATAATTAAGAGGTGGTTCTATGCTCCTTACGATCTCCCAATCAGAGTCCTTGCTGCTGGATTAGATGCTGTTGCTGGACTAGGTCCTGTTCCTCATGCCTAGGTCCTGTTGCTGTTTTGTTCATATTAAAGCAATAGTAATGCCTGCTCGCTTATATACAAGTATCTCGGTCGGCTAGCCTGATCAGGTACTTTTGTGTTTATTCAACACACACGACCGAATTGTTGTTGATACTGCCGTCGAGGCCAATGCTCTCAAAACATCGGTCGCAAAGACATATATTCTACAACCATTGACTAATAATTCTGTATTCACAATTTCACTTACAAGGCTTGATTGAAACAGATGTGTGGTTTTGATATATTTTCCAAAGGGGCCTCCAGGCCGATATAATCAAGGTCATCTTCCTTACAAATTGACCATGATCTCATCGTCGGAAAGCAAACGTTGTAGCTGTAATGAATATAACTGAAAGTCCAGAAAGCTATTTTTCTGCTGAAGATAAGTCCAATATACTATCCTTAACGGCAGAGGTAAGTGATAGATACATCCGGCCGTGGGTGAAGTCAACAAAAGACAAGGGTGGTTGACAGATATATTCAGCTGTAGATGATGTCAATAGAGTGAAAACGAGCTTCAAAGTCGATGACCAGAAAGCAGATACATCTGGCCATTGATGAAAGTTAACTTGGGACAAGGGAAGTTTGCAGATACACTACCGGCCATAATTATTAAGCCATCCCAGTATTTAAAAAAATGATGTATTTCATACTATTTTTTAGTATTTATTGCCAAGTGAATAATTATAAACGAAAATAGAATAGTTCTTGGTTAATACTGCACAATAACATGTGCATCAAATGAATTTATAAATATTTAATAATTACCTATATTGCAGTTTCATCAATGAAAAAATGAAGAAAATTTAGGGTGATTTGGACGAGTTTATCTTTGCTTCTTTGCCATATCAAATTTTGCAAAGTAATAAAAACAAAAGAACCATTCTATTTTCATTTAGAATTATCCACTTAAAAATAGTATGAAATACATCATTTCTTTTAAAAAACTGGGGTGTCCTAATAATTACGACCGTTTGTGTATATCCAACTATAGATGACGTCAACAGAGCGACAACGACAAAACATAAATGCGTAGGAGTTTGGGGGCTATTTAAAATCTTGGGTTTTTGGCTGAAGAGACAGAACTCCCGCTGACTTCCTACATTCGGCAGACTCTTCGTGTGCGCGACTCACTTCGGCTACCCCTTTGCTCCACACAAGCGTCACCGAAGAAGAATAAAAATATAAGATTTTATTTTTATATATATATGTGTTTGTTCATTGCTTGTCCAGATCCAGCGGCAATATATAACATATGAATCCTCATTTGTTCTTCTTTCAGAAATTTTATTTTTCGCAAATTGATTGTTAGAAACAGAATAGTAAATTTCCAAAGCTGTCCCACATCAAACAATACACAGTTTATTGATTATCGAAACGAATTTCTTATTCTCTCTCACCATTAAATAATTTTAAAAATACAAATGGAACAAACATCATAATCTGCTTCTAAAACCATTCCCATGGACACGCGAGGGATTTCTTTTTACAAAAGATTATCTCTAATGTGAGCACGTAGTCGCATAAAAGTTCGCTGCTCCTGTCATAGACCATTACTATTGCTTGGAACAAGTTAGATCTTCGACGGCATTCCATGAACTTGTTAGACTGTCCTTTAAAACACAACGTGAACATATATTTATCGTTCACGCAGCCCGTCTTCCCCCATTTATAAATGAGACAATTTACTTGATGACTGGTTTGCGAAAAAACTGTCGTAACAGGAAGCGCGGCTTGAATCCAGCTGAATTCATTGCATTCACTTACGCACAAATACCCTTGGGAAAGGTATTAATCCGTCTATTCATTCCAGTTATGGGTTAAATAACAGGACAGATTGTGTTCTATAGCCTTGGTCGGCAACAAGTCTACCGCAGAAAGCAATGGCAACCTACTGCGTATGGCACCTAACTGACTGACCTGGTTTTACCATAACAACGGAATATCTAATTAGTAGTGCGACCATTGAGCGTCTATTTCTTCATTTTGGTGCCAGTAATTCTTAGAAGCGTTTCTTTTAAGAATTAAAAGGTGAATTATTTTCTTAACTTATTTTTCGAGTTAATTGAATAGAAATGAAATCCTAAATTACACCAATTTTATGACCCGTGTTAGTTTTTATGGAGTTTATAGTTTTATTTTTAATGCTATAAGAAACAGAACGCTTTCTTATACGCAATAATAAGTGCGTTGTGGTTCAATAGGAAGTTTGTTGTAGTGCAGTGGATATCGGCTCAAAACGAGAAGTCGGAGAACAGAGTTCGAAATCCAGTTGAACTGTAAGCGTTCACTTTCGCACATATACCCTTCGGAAAGGTATTAATCCGTTTCTTCTCTCCAGCTACGGGTTAAATAACAAAACAGATTTAGCCTTGGTTAGCAACCAGTCTACCGCAGAAAGTAATCGCAATCGAGACATGATCACCCAAAAGTGTATCACGTATGGCATTTAACTGACTGATATGGATAAAAGCACTGAATAGCAGGATAAATTAGGTTCTATAGCCTTGGTTAGCAACCAGTATACCGCATAAAATAATATCAACCTAATGCAGGGAAATCTTCTGCCCAGTCAGTCATGTCTCTTTCGAGGCATGAGCGCCTTAGCGTGTATCACGTTTGGCATTTAACTGATTGATGCAAAAATCGGTTCACACTCCTCCTTGATCCTTTGAAAACGATAATATATTTGTTTTCTCTTGATTCCTGTTTAGGATTCGGTTTTCTGTTCCTTCTAAGGTTTACTTCAACTCTATACGTCTAAAGTTCCCCACCAAAAGTCTAAAATTTTATTAACTATTAATTTATTTACAGTGAAACCTCCACTTACGAAAGGTTATAAATACGAAATTTTCAGATTACGAAACGCCTCTTCGGAAATATCCTACTGCTACTAAAGAGCAGACTGGGATTCGTTCCGAGTTTTCCACTGTGACGTCCAATCGAACAACGTTTTTAGTCTTCCCGTCGAAGAATGTGCATTCGAGGTATCCTCCTGGGTTAAGGCTGGCATCGTTGCTTTCATCCCTGCCAGGAAATTTCAGCTTAAATCTCATTTGTCTCCATGGTTCTCGCCCGCTTGCTCGGCCGCCATTGACCACCGGAATCATTTCTTCCGACTCTATCGTAGTTACGCGTCGGACGAAAACAGGCGACTTTTTGCTTCAGCTCGTAATAAGTGTAAAAAGATACTTAACGAAGCTAAGATGTTGTTTTTGTCAGAATGAAGCAACGCATAGCATCCTCTAAGTTCGGCGCCAAAGACTACTGGCGACTTTGTAAAAGAGCAAGTCCTCAATACCCCCACTAATCAATAAATTTGAGGTCCTCACCTCCTCAGCGGACAAGGCTGGATGCTTTGCCCGCAGATTCTCGAACAATTCGAGACTGGACTCGTCTGGAGTTTCTACACCCGACTTCCCACCCAGAACTGAGGCTCAACTCAATGACGTCCACATTTCACCCTCGCTGGTCTCTAACATAACCTCAAAACTTGACCCTCACAAAGCGAGCGAGGGGTGGGGACGGAATCCTAATCATAGTCGTAAAGAAATGTGCCCCTGAACTCTCCTATGTCATTTCTAAGCTCTACAACTTCTGCTTATCTGCTTCCTGCTTTCCTGACTGTTGGAAATCTTCCTCTGTAGTTCCTATATTTAAAAACACTGGTGAACCCTCAGACCCCGCAAATTACAGCCCTATCAGCCTTCTTCCGATCTTTGGCAGAGTGTTCGAAGCCATTATCAACGCGGAGGTGGTTCAGCATCTCACAGCACACAGGCTCCTCTCGGACAAGCAGTATGGTTTGCGCTTCACCAGGTCTACTGCTGATATGCTAACAACCATCACCGAGTATATATACCAGGCACTCGTAAGAATGGCAAAGCCCGAACCGTTGCCTTGGATATCTCTAAAGCGTTCGACATATTTTGGCATGCTGGCCTTCTATGCAAACTGCGGAGCTATTGTATACCTGGACATTTGTTTGAACTAATCCAGTCTTTCCTCTCTAACCGCACATTGAAAGTGGTATTAAACGGACATGCCTCCCAGAACTACCATACGAACGCGGGTGACCCTCAAGGCTCTATCCTAGGTTCTACGCTCTTTCTGATCTACATTAATGATCTCCCTGATACCATAAGACCCCAAGTAGGTATGTACGCTGAAAACACCACAGTTTACTCTCGCCTTGATCAAAAATCTGGTGTGGGCGACAAAGCTAACCTTGCAGCCGAGCTTGAAAAGACCTCCAATCCGTAGTGGACTGTGGTAAGAAATGGCTCGTAAACTTTAATTCTTCTCAAACGAAGCTGCTATCAATTGACCATCACAGACATTCGCACCTACCTCCCATTAGCATGGACCAGGCTTGCCTCCCAGTGAGTAAAACACTACGCCTCCTTGGTCTCACACTTTCAGCGGAACGCAAGTGGAATGACTATATCGAATCCATTGCTAAATCCGCTGCTATGAAAGACGGTTATCTGTGCAGGGCACGGAAGTTTTTTCCGTCTGAATCTATCCTGCACATATATAAATCTACCATCCGCCCGTGCATTGAATACTGCTGCCATATCTGGTCGGGTGTCCCTGCTATTCTTCTCAGGCTTCTCGACATGGTACAGCGGAGGGTCTGTAATGTGATCGATACCGACTTGGAAGACGGCCTGCAGTCTCTCTCTCACCGGCGCGACATGGCTTCCCTGTGTCTCTTCTACAAATACTTTCACGGATTCTGCTCAGATGAACTTAGATCACTGGTGCCCCCTAGGTACGAATTTGCACGAGATACTAGATTAGCAACTAGATCTCACCCTTTTACAGTGAAACTGATAAAATGCAACCGCAATTTCTACTCCAACAGTTTCTGTTCTCGCACTTCCCGACTGTGGAATTTCCTTCCATATGATTGCTTCCCCGACGGCTACAATCTCCAGGAGTTTAAATGTAAGGTCAATAGACACCTCCTAACACACTAACTCGCATCCATTCTTTCAAACACTCTTCCCATCTACCCAACCCCCAGCCTCAGTATCCTTACCCATATATCATCCTCCTTCTGACATTTCCGATATCTAACCACTCTTTCTCTTTACCTTCCCCTATGTAGCCCCATGCGCAATAGTGGCAGTGGAATGCCTTGCCTGGTGTGAAATGATTAAAAAAAAATCTAATAACAGCATCGTATATTTTCGAATGATTGGCACAATATTTTAAGAGAAATATCTATCGTTAGAAATATTGTAGAGGAATTGTCAGGATTAAACGTAATTGGCAGAAATGCCATACAAACAGTATTGACAAAGTTTTCAATGAAAATTAACAAGAGCAAGAAAAGAAAAAATCAAAGTAAAGAACAACTAATATTAAGCAAGCAAACAATATATACAAGAAAAAGCAATAGTAATAAGAAAAATTTAACTTAATACCTCAACTCATTTTCGATAACTAACTTTTAATTTGAATTTATAAAAATAAAAAAAAGTTTTATTGAAACTTTTATTTTAGATTTAATTGAAAGCTAAATGATTACATTTATTTTTTCCAGTAAGCAATGTACTATGATTTATTTCAAACAGAAATGATTGGAATCTAAAATTTTTAAATTGTTCAGTCATTTTTTGAGCGATCTATACATTTTTAAACAAAATTTAATTGTGACATAATTCTACAATTTTTTTCCTGTAAGGAAAAGAAACCCTGCAGAACATTACTTTTTAATTTACACATGGAAATTACCCTGAACAACTTCAAATACACAGTAAAAAAAATTAAAATTATTTTAAAAATACGACGGCTAAATGATTTGTAATAAACTATCTAAATTTCGATTAGTAAATATAATCTTCACTTAATAATACAACAAACTAACATCTACGTCTTTAAAATATTTTTAAAATATTTTTGAAAATTTATACATTATTATAATTAAAATAAATGAGAACGATTTTTTGAAAATTTCATTATTAATAAAAAAAATTCATTTTCTTCAGACTATAATGCTTTTAACTTATATTATTTATGAAATCAATTAAAAGCTTCGTTAATTAAATAATGTTAGAGTTTTATCGCATTTTTTTAATCTTTTTTTTCGGAGCAGATTTTCAGTAAGTGGAGCTAAATAGTTGAAAAATATATGATTTACATTTCCCAATTAGTCCTGCGTTTAACTAATAAAACCAATTTTGACTAAATTACTTCTTGAAATTTCATGAATTTACGTGGAGAGTGGGTAGCAGATGTAAAAAATACTTTTGCCTAGTGTTTTTTAAAATAATGATCTAAAAAAATACTTTCATTTATTTGTGAATAAGACCTGAAACTTTCATTAAAATCCAACAATTATTTAATTTTTGCAAGAATTTCGAAATTAATGTGTTTATTACCGAAAAAAAAAAAACTGTTATGTTTTCCGTTGTAAACTCTCGTCACGATTTGGCATCTCCTTAACGAAAATAAAAACAAGATTTTTACCAAAATTTCTAACGTGTTAGAAAGGATTACATTTTTTTAAATAATTAAAAATGCTTTGATCTTTACTCTTTATAATAACATAAATATTTTGATGGAAAAAGTTCGCTTTTATTAAGTTTGGGACCTTTTTTCTTCATACTGTTCTGTTTTTTTATTTTTTCATTTTTATTTTTTAGCGATTTAGTAGATGTATCTAAAGTTAACAAACCAAGAATTATGTTAACGCACGTAATACGGGCAAGCAACCGGAGCATTCATAAAATACAAAGTCTGATGAGACCGAGTAGTAGCCTATATTATTGATTAGAAAAATCCCAGCATGCATTTATACAATTTTTCTTTATAAATTTAGGTGGGGGAATGTTTTGCAGTCATTCCAATGAAAATTGAAACCAACAACTAGAACCCACACATATACTCCAAAATTTAATATCTGTTAAGCTATACACATAATTACTTATCTTCTTCTTCTTCTTCTTCTACTTCTTCTTCTTCTTCTTCTTCTTCTTCTTTTATGCGCCATGTCCTTTCAGGACGTAGGCGATTACGGCTTTCCACGTTTCCCTATCCCTGGTGGCTCTGAGCACGCCTTCTCCTGTTACACCGTGCAACCCTCGTTCCGTCATCCACCTGATCAGGTTTTTCAATAAGTTATCCGCTGCGTTTCCCTGTCTCTTTTTCTCTCTATCTGGCCTGTTAGTATCAGGTTCTCCAAGCGCACGTCCCAGGAACTTTAGTTGTCGCTTCCTGATGCTCAGTATTAATTTCCTTTTCGTCTCCATTCTTTTCAAACACATTTCAGCTGCTTGAAGTTTTTCGTTCGTCTTCGAAGATATTGTCCAACATTCACTGCCATATTGAAGAACCGACATCACATAGCAATCCTCTTTGTTTCTAGTGAAAGTTTCCTGTTTCTTAATACATAATTGTAAGCAAGCAACGTAAGATGTCATCTACGAATTAGAGATGTCAACATCAAGTAATTTTGAAAATTTAAACATGAGGGAATAGTCACCTCAAAGATGTCCAGCAGTGTTTTTAATGTTCTGGCTGAAAGGGAAAGACGAAAGAATTCAGACAGAACACGCCTCTCTTGTAAATATTCTAAGTACCCCATAAGCGACTGGAGTGGAATATTTACGATTATATCACATCAGACATGTGACTCGCTTGCTCTTCTGATGAAACTTCTACACTATTAGAAGTAAAAGACAGCGCACTGAACTGTTATGTAAAATGGGTGTCCTTATATGCCACTAATTGCACGACCATCTAATCAGTAGCACAGAAGAGACTTGAGGCCACAGTAAATGGTTCTTAAGAATGATGCTAAGAATACAATTGAAAACGTGAGCAACGACGAACTTTTAGAGAACGCTAGACGACCCTGATGTGCGTAATGGTGAAATGGATATAGGCTCGAAACGAGAAATAGGAGACTCGAGTTCGAATGCTAGTTGAATCCGTGGCATTCACTTTACGCGCTAATATCCATTGGGAAAAGTATTAATCCCTCTCTTCTCCCTCCAGCTATGGAATAAATAGCAGGACAGGATTTTGTAGCCTTGGTTGGCAACCATTCTACCTCGCATGAAGGAGAAAGGAGTTTTCGTCGGGTCAACACCCTTAACTGTAAAAAAGTTACAGGCGATCTCCTCGTCAATGGCGGGGTGTCGTCGATGCTCCGCTGGGAGTGGGGGATTTTGGGTTTTAGCTTCATTTGTTTACATATCTATGTTACAGTTTTCATTTTTAATGTGAGAATATCTTTATTTTATCAGCGTGAAAAAGATAAGCGATTTTATAAGAGACAAGATAACAAGTTTTGGAACCCCGTCGTCGAATTAATAGTTGTTGTCCCATCGAAGTGTATACAACATATATTGTCGGTTGCAGCTCAATTTTTCGTCATTTTTAGTTCCAGGTATGCAACACGTTTTATATCTTAATAAAAATAGTCTCGGCCTCGTATGGCACAAAGTCAATAATTTTGATTGAGAACTTACTTTAACAAATCTCGCGTTATGTTCAGAGGAATCTCGGGTTTGTGTCGGCATGGAGGTGCTCATGTATTTCGACTCTCATCCTATGTGTGCTTTATCGAATATATCCGTTATCTTTATTCCTACTGGCTTAGATTATCGCAAAGCCATGGAAATTTAATAGGATTCCTGCCGCACTGGCACATGCTTGATGCGATAGAGAAAATTCAAGATAAATTATTTAGCAAAAGTGAGTTAAACTTTCAACAAGTTACAAAAAGCCTTAGTGATTTCATAACGAACTTTCTTTCTCACGCTAACACACACCTGCATACGCAAAACACACACACACACACACACACACACACAGTATCACCACCAACGCACATAGTCACACACACACACACATTGCATCTGCGTCTCACTTTTCAGGGGAAATTGTTCAATAAACAGAGAGGCGTAAGTTCGATCCTTGTTCAAAGACATTTTCTCTACTTCTGTCTGTTAAGTACCATACGTGATACACTCTTGGTCGATTAAGTATCATTCGATCTATGACTAGCTAGGCAGAAGGTTTTTCACGCAATAGGATGTTATTTTATTCTGCGGTAGACTGACTGCCAACTAAGACTATAGAATCCATTCTGACCTGCTATTTAACCCATAGCTGGAGGGAAAAGAGACCGATTAATAGCTTTCCCAAAGGTATTTGCGCGTGAATGAATGCAACGATTTTAACTGGAATTCGAACTCGGCACCACAACGCACATCTTGATATATAATAGCTGATTTTCTAAGCGCCGCTTAAATGTGGCGCAAGGCCGAAAGTCTGGGGCACCCAATGAGGATCGAACTCACTACTAAGTTGTAATGGGTTCTAGCAAGACAAGCTTGCTAACCATTACACCACGTCAAGGTGTCCCATCCTGGTATGGGAGAGTCTACGAAATTATAATTACAAACAAAATCTCTGGGAATTCTGGAATTTTGATCTTTTGTTTTATAGTTTTCTTTGGAAACCTTAGTAATTAATTAATTAATTTATTTATGTATTGATAGGAGGAGTAATTGAATAGTTCTCTTATATGTTTTTGTAATCCAATTGTTAGAACAGACAATCTGCTTTAAATACATTTGGAGATCTACAAAACTCTATCTGTAACGTACTCGTTGATAATAAAAATATATCATCAACCACATGAAAAAAGAGCTTGAAAACAATGCAAGCATTATTAATTAAAAAGATAAAGCCAAGACGCAACAATATCAACTATGAACACAGCCACAATGTGATTACCGTCTTTGGAATATAAAACAATCCTATGACTCTACATAGACAAACATTTATACATAATTTTTGCGTAATTTTAAACTTTTCATGCTTAATTGAAGGATTGGTTTTGTTTTTAGCAGAAATTTCTTTGACTGGACTTTAAAAAGTTAAAACTTAGCAAGTCACCAACCTAAGCTTTGTTTTTTAATTGGAGTAGATAGACTAAACTATCGCCCGGTTCACACTCCACCTACGTCTACTGAACAAGTGTAGAGGCTTATCCCTTGTTTAGGATGTGGCTTCCGGCTTTTCCTTTTCTTTTCTCTCCTCTGATTTCAGTATTGGTGCTTTTGTGATTTTCCAGCGGTGCGCTTGGCTGGTGGCAACGTCTCATCATTGTGAGGGTACCGGGTTGGCAGTTTCCTGGTTGCTGCTTCCGACTGGTAGTTAGGAGCCCTAACTCTTGCGTAGCGTCAAGAGCGGCTGCTCTGATCAACAGTTGTATAATATCGGGGTTATTGTAGTGCCATGTCGAGCATGGATAGGTATCCCTGCAGGTGCTTTTGGTGGACAACCCCGAGGCCACACATTGATGCAGGCCGAGCCAGTTTCCCTCCCAGCACAGATCGTGGATAATGACCGCCTGCATCCTCTACGCAAGGTCCCTCCCTATCAACAAACCATAACATGATAAACAGAATCAGAAAAATCCTAAACCAGCTAAACTCAAATCAGCTAAATCCCTTAACTTTTCTTTTACTAATATACGGGGCATTTCTACCAACTTTTGCAGCGTAGAAGCTTTCCTCCACGAAAAGTCCCCTGGTATCCTAGCGCTCTGTGAAACTAATTCCCTCCTCTGACTTCTCGATACCTGGATATCTTCCCCTACTAAGGAAGGATACCTCTGTCCATATGCACGGGTTGGGGGGGGGTCTACGTCAGTGAGCACCTCCCTGTAGCTAGGGTGTCATCACTCGAATCACCCGACCACCAATATGTAGGCTCATCTCTGTTCAGGATGTGGCTTCCGGCTTTCTCTTTTCTAATCTTTTCACTGTTTTCTTTTTTCTTTTTTTTTTTTCAGTTGGAGTAGATAGACTAAACTATATCCCGGTTCACAGTCCACCCACGTCTATTGAACAGGTGAAGAGGCTCATCCCTTGTTCCCTGTTTAGGATGTGGTTTCCGGCTTTCTCTTTTCCAATCTTTTTATTCTTTTCTTTTTTTCTTTTTTTTCAATTGGAGTAGATAGACTAAACTATAGCCCGGTTCACATTCCAATTGAACAGGCGAAGCGCTCATCCCTTGTTCCATGTTTAGGATGTGGTTTCCGGCTTTCTCTTTTCCAATCTTTTCACTCTTTCCTTTTTTTTTTTTCAATTGGAGTAGATAGACTAAACTATCGCCCGGTCCACACTCCACCCACGTCTATTGAACGGGTGAAGAGGCTCATCCCTTGTTCCCTGTTTACGATGTGGCTTCCGGCTTTCTCTTTTCCAATCTTTTCACTCTTACGTAGCCCCCTGCGCATCAGTGACGTTACTGCCTTGCTCGGGGTGATATGATTAAAACAAAAAAGAGTGAAATAAAAATCATCTTTGATAATAGCTTAAAGTCTAGCCAAATGTGCTTGGAGAAATAAAACATTCGGACAATTTTGATATAATCCTTTTTCTTTTCCTAGGTGCCTTGTCCTTTCAGGACGTAGATGATCATGGCGTCCCACATCTCCCTATCCTCGCTTTCTCCTGTTACACCACGCAAACCCCATTCTCTCATCCACCTGATCAGACCCTTCAAATATGTTATCCGCTGATTTCCCCTGTCTCTTTTTCCCTATATCTGGCCTGTTAGTATCAGGTTCTCCAAACCCTTCTTCCTCATTGCATATCTCAGGAACTTTAGTTGTCTCTTCTGATGCTCAGTATTAATTTCTTTTTCGTCTCCATCCTTTCCAAAACCTCATCATTGTTCATATACTCAGGCCATGATATCCGCAGCATTCTTCTGTAGAACCACATTTCAGTTGCTTCAAGTTTTTCCTTCATCTTTGATGATATTGTTCAGCATTCACTGCCACATTAAAGAACTGACATCACATAGCAAATCAGTACTTTTTCTTTGTTTCTAGCGAAATTTTCCTGTCTCTTAATACTTTATTCAGCTTCTAGAATGTGTCCTTTGCCATAGCAATTCACCTTCGGATTTCTGTGTCGCACTTTCCGTCTTCTGTTAGAACACTTCCCAGATATTTAAATTTTTGTACCTGCATGATTTTACTATTCCCTTACTGCATTTAGCATTTTGGTCTGCTCG
>JBBBDQ010029466.1:220000-282133 GCA_037127315.1 Ascarosepion bandense
AGAGAGAGAGAGAGAGAGAGAGAGAGAGAGAGAGAGAGAGAGAGAGGTGAGTTGAAATCATGTATTAAATTAGAGAGAATGATTTATTAAGAAGTATATAGAAATTTCTGTTTAGCCTTCACCTGTTTCGTTAACTATTCATTTTCATGGCAAACTTTGTGGATGTGAAAAAATACGGAGCTGTTTAGATTCGTTATGTTCTATGTTGTTTTGTTGTGATTGGTTGTATAAACGTCACATGATCATTTCATGGCGGTAGTACGTATGTATGAATGCGTATATGTATGTGTCAGTGTATTTTTAGTTACTTTGGTTATTCTCTACTGTTTCCTAAGCTCATCTTTGAATAATTCACTGTTAGAATGAAAACCTTAACCCACTAGCGTCGCCAGTGCAATGTTGACAAAAGAAGTTGAACATAAACCTAGTAGTATTACAAGCATTGCAGATATAAAGAAGATGGTGGCATATTAATTATATCTATCTTGTTAAACATTGCATTTTGGGAATAATAAGTTTCATTTAAGATCAGGAAGAATAAAGTTGATATCAGTTTTTTTAATAGACTTTTCGCAAACACTTCAAATTGTTGAACGGATTTGTTCTTTCTTAACAAATCGTAAACTGAAAGTTTTCTTGAACTGTCACTCTTCAGATAATTTTGTCAGATGAAGGGCTTCTTCATCTTAAATTTAAAAAACAAAACAAAACTAAAACATTGTATAATTGAACCTAATGGGTTTTTATAAGGAACATGATTTTCTCGTTGGGTTTTTGGATTCGTTAATAAAGTCTCTCAGAATTCTCCCTTAAATAATAATAATAATAATAATAATAATAATAATATACTACTGTATTCTTCACATAATGATGCTTCACAGAATTTCAAAGTAACTTCCATTCCTTATTATTTGAGAAACGTATATCATACGTGTGGATGTGCGTTGTGGCGCAGTGGATATCGGCTCGGAACGAGAACTCGGGGAACCGAGTTCGAATTCCAGTTGAATTCCTTGCATTCACTTACGCGCAAATACCCTTGGGAAAGGTATTAATCAATCTCTTCCCTCCAGTTATGGGATAAATAATAGGACAGATTGGGTTCTCTAGCCTTGGTCGGCAACCAGTCTACCACAGAAAGCAATGGCAACCTACTGCGGGATAATCTTCTGCCCAGTCAGTCATGTCTCTTTCGAGACATGATCGCCCAAGCGTGTATCGCGCATGGCACTTAACTGACTGATATCATAACCAAAAAGTTAAATATACAAATTGAAATAACTGTATACCTTATCGAATAATGGAACTGAAAAATATTCACCTATCCTTTGTCATTTACACAACATATAAATTTCCAAGGCACTGAATTGATCAGGGTAAAATTGAAATTGGATGAATATTTTAATTTGAAGATGACATTGCCTTTACATTCACTGCCAATCTATTTCCCTCGTGTTAATAATCGGAAGCAGGTTCCTACCATAATTCTTGGCAAATATGCAGGTGGACCATAGGTAGCTTTTCATATCACCTTCTCAAGAGTAATAGCCAAAGGTTCAGTGGTGTTAATTGAATGTCATATATAAAATTAGAAGCGTAAGAAAGAGAATCGACCTGACGCTCTAAATCAAGGGTGGCGTGTATTTATGAGGAGGGCGTCGGGGACTTTGACTTCACCCTTTTCTCAACCTTAACATTTTTCTCAGACTTTAAATAAGTTTAAGAAATTTGCTTCTCACTATTTCTCTGTAGCTGCAAAGTAAGTTTCTCTCGAACGGCTTCTTCCCGCGAGCAACCGCCTTCCAAGAAGGCTCAGTGATACAATGTTTTAGTTTTGTTTTGTTTTTTAAATTTATAACGGCTTCTTCCCGCGAGCAACGATTATTTACTTGGCAATAAATAATAAAAAATGAAATACATATTTTTTTAAAAACACTGGTGTGGCCTAATAATTATGGCCGGTAGTTTATATTGTATAACTTTTGAATATTTTTCATGTTTGTATGATCCTATAAATAATTTCATGGCTTCTGCTCGAACGAACTTAAGTCACTGGTGCCTCCTCAACAGGTGTTTACTCGTGCAACCAGATTGGCAACTGGGTCCCACCCACTCACAGTTAGGTTAGCCAAATGCATACGACAATTCTACTCCTGCAGCTTCTTCTCTCGCACTTCCCGCCTGTGGAACTCGCTCCCATATTCTTGCTTTCCTGACGGCTACAACCCACAGGAATTTAAATGCAATGTCAATACTCATCTATTAACCACTTGGCTCTAGTTCGTTCCCCACCCCGTATATCCTTTCCTTTCTCTTCACCTTTGAAACTGTCATCACACCTGCATTCTCATCTTTCTATTGCTCCTTTCTAACTGGTTCGTCTTCCTCTTCACTCTCTTCTAATTAATCTTTTTACACTGATCAGTGGCATTACTGCCTTGCTCGGGGTAATACGATTAAAAAAACATATTAGGATCACTCCCGATCATTACAGTCTTAACCTGTTCAAGTCTACAGTCAACTGTTATCTTCCTCTCTTATCCCCACAAATTAACGTAAGCCTCAACACCGAGTGGTCCCCTAGCCTTGTACAGAGTGAACTTTACTGTAAACACCCCCACAAAAAAACAAAAACAAAAACGAAAAAAAAAAAACCCAAAGATTACTGAGCTTGATCTACCCAGTAAGTGCAAATAGACAGTCAATCAATTTTAAAGCCAGAAGAGCCTTTGTCTATATTTCTGAGATAAGGTAATATTTCAGTCAGTTAAGTGCCATGCGCGATACACGCTTTGGGCGATCATGTCTCGAAAGAGACATGACTGACCGGGCAGAAGATTATCCCGCAGTAGGTTGCCATTGCTTTCTGCGGTAGACTGGTTGCCGACCAAGGCTATAGAACCCAATCCGTCCTGTTATTTAACCCATAACTGGAAGGAAGAGACGGATTAATACATTTCCCAAGGGTATTTGCGCGTAAGTGAATGCAAGGAATTCAACTGGAATTCGAACTCGGTTCCCCGTTTTCTCGTTCCGAGCCGATATCCACTGCGCCACAACGCACATCCAGGTAATATTTACTGTATTTAAATTATTCTGAATATTTTCCTCAACGTTTTGGTAGATTTAACCCAAGTAGTTGTGAGTTCAATGCCAGGCTACAGCAGAGGTGAACAAGTAACTTGCAGAGTTAGAGGGAGATAACTCATGACTTCCAATCGTGACATTACTACGCAGGAAATGAGAATGATATACCCTAGTGTTTATAATAAAGGGTTCGGTTCGAAATTCCTAGCACCTGAAGAAGGCCGGGGCGTACGAATGGCAATAAAGACCAGCAGAGCCTGTTCTTGTTCTTCTCCAGGAAGGGAATAAAACACGAACTCCCCTCCAACCACAACATATTCTTTAGCAGCTACCCATAAAATGCATATCGTGACAATGTGTCGGTCTATTATTTTTCTAAATTTATAAAAAGAAATACACTTTTGACAACCCATATCAGAGAAAGCTAACACCCAAATAGAAAATTGTGCATTTATGAACGTTCAGTCATTCAGTTAAGTGCCATACGTGATACACGCTTGGGCGATCATGTCTCAAAAGTGATATGATTGTCTAGGCAGAAGATTATTCCGCAATAGGTTGCCATTACTTTCTGCGGTAGACTGGTTGCTAGCCAAGGCTAAAGAACTCAATCTGTCCTGTTATTTAACCTATAACTGGAGGGAAGAGTCTGATTAATACTTTTTCTAAGGGTATTTTTGCGTAAGTGAATGCGGGAAATTCAACTAGTATTCGAACTCGGCTCCCTGATAGCTCATTCTAGGCTGATATCCACTGCACCACAACGCATATCAACCTAATTTTAATGTGTAAATGTGTTTTTAATTTAAACAAGTTTCTGGAATTGATACCTTCAACCACTGGAGTTGAACTGTTAATAACTTGGCACCGAATTCTCTTCCGGACCACTGTAGCTCTGCCTCAACACGTAATGGTCATTTTTGTTTGAGACCTCTTCCTGACGTCATACTCATTATAAGATAAAAAAGTTGTAATAAAAAATGTAAATATCTGTATAGGCAAATTATTTTATTTAGATAATTTTAAGGAAGATAACTTAGATTTTTTTCTTCTTATTATGAGTGTTATATTCATTGGGTATATATGCATGCGTACATGGCCGTATCTGACTACCGGGCACACCGGGCACGGGTCCGGGCCGATCCGTGCAATCATAGTGAAAATCCGGGCAAGGAAAAATGTCTTCTTTAGAAATCAAATTAAACAATTCAAGAAGAAAGAAAGAAAAGAAAGAAAGAAAGAAAAACGAAGAAAACACCCGAATGAACGCAATAAAAATCTGTTTATTTATTAATTTTGGGAGAAAAGACTGTTTATACTCAGAAAGTCCGAACCCGATTTCCTGCTTTCGTTCACGTTCTGTGCCTAATTTCCATTGGAATAGCCAAAAAAATCCGCAAAATCATCGTTTCTGGAAACGGATGACACTGATGACGTCATCACATTGTAAACTAATAAATCCGGGCAATTTTCTCTGTGCCCGGTGTTTTTTTGGCATCAGCTACGGCACTGCATGAGTAGGCATTTTTTTTTTTTTAAACGATGAAAATATTGTCTACCTGCCGAGAGATCGAACGTTTAACTTACAAAAAATGTGCTTATTTTTAAGCTTATATTCCCTTTTTCAAGAAGATGAACCACTGTTAAACAAAGTGTGACTTAATTACGTCATGAGAAACTACCATGGCCAAACAACATATAGTTTGCATATGTAAGAAATTTACTTTTCTCTTTTGATCTTTTGAAATCTACATCTAGTAAATATCTTTTAATAGTTGATATGTAAACAAGCTAATGCCAAGCGGTTTATCTTGAATCATTCATAGAAACTCAGATAGTGGAATTAGTTACAAAAGAAAACATTAATGCTATTCCTCTCGAAATTCTTAACAAAATTCGAAGAAGCATCTGTAATGAATTCGGTTCTAATCGACCGTCGCAACTTCAGTCACATTCTTACCGACATGACATGGCTTCTCTCCGTCTTTTCAACAAATGTTCTAATGGCAACTGTTTTTTTTTTCTGGTGTTCCGACTACATACAATTAAACGTGTAATTAGATTGGCTTCCAGGTTCAATGCTTTTACCCCTGAAATGTATATGTGCATTGAATAACGTTGCCATATCTTGTATGGAGATCCTGTTGATCATCTTTAGGTTATCGACAAAATCTAAACAAGGATCTGTAATGTAATCGATCCTAAGCATCTTAACTTTAGTCACTTTCTCACCGACATGACATGGTTTCCCTAAATCTTTTCAACAAATCTTTTCAGGGCAACTGCTGGAACGATCTTTTTTTCCTTACATGAAATTAAACGTGTCACTAGATTGGCTTCCAGGTTGCAACCATTTACCGCTGAAATTCATCTGTGCATTGAATAAGGTTGTCATATTTTGTAATGGAGCTCCTTTTGGTCATCTTAAGCTTCTCAACAAAAGTAATCGATCCTAACCTGGCATCTCGACTTCAGTCGCTTTCTCACCGACGTGACGTGGCTTCCCTCTGTCTTTTCTACAAATGTTTTCATTGCAGCTGCTCTGAAGTGCTTTTTATCCGGGTGCTCCGACTTCGTGAATTTAAGCGTGCTTCAAGATTGGTTTCTAGGTTCAACCAT
Source organism: Ascarosepion bandense (assembly GCA_037127315.1). Lineage (NCBI taxonomy): Eukaryota > Metazoa > Mollusca > Cephalopoda > Sepiida > Sepiidae > Ascarosepion > Ascarosepion bandense. Next base: position 225,707 of record JBBBDQ010029466.1, read on the forward strand.
TTTATTACTAAAATAGCTAAATGCAGTCGCGACTTCTACTAGAACAGTTTCTTTTCTTGTACTTTCCGACCGTGGTACTCCCTTCCGCTTACTTGCTTAACTTCTAACTACAATCTTCAAAAATTTAAATACAACATTAATTATCATTATTTGTCTTCTTGAATCATGTTTTGTTCTTTTTTAGTCCTCCATATTCACAGTCTTCCCTTTCATTCCCTGTAAAACCCTCCGTAATTAGTGACATTTCTATATTGCTTTGGATGAAACGCTAAAAAAAATATTCAGATATTTCGGCGTATTAATCAGTTATAATAAATTTAGTAAATTGAATGCTAGGAGTAGTTTTGCACAATACCGCAAATTGCTACGAAACGAAAATATTAACCTAGAAACTCGAGCCATGTTAATACTGCCCGCTCGTATAATGAATGCTGAAATAAGAAAATGGCTAGTATTATCTTAACCTAAACTATATATTTAATGGATACACGTGTTTGAATGGACATCATTGCTTTTGAAACAATGAACTTGATATTTCCCTATATGAGGTAGCATTTACAGTATTTACATTATTCGGACTATTGTCCTCCTCTTTGTTGCCATTTGTACGACGTTTCGGCCGTTGTATGATCCGGCCTTCTTCAGGTGCTAGGAATTTCGAACCGAACCCTTTATTACAATCACTGGGGCATATGAACTCCATTCTTTGCGTAGTAGTACCTCTTTTGATAGACATGAGTTATCTCCCTCTAACCCTGTAAGTTACTTGGATATAGAGGTTGGTTAGTTCCTGTGATTTGACCCAAAGAGTTGTGAGTTCGATACCAGGTTACAAAAATGTTATGCTTTTGAAAACGCGTGTGTATATTTTAACAACATAAAATAAGAAATTTATTTACAAATTTACACAGTTGTAATTCTCTGTAGCTTATTTCAAAACAACTAATCACACATTAAATGTTTGTAGATTTGATGAACAGAGAAAATGTTCATATTAGAATATCAGACACTAAATACATTTTCAAAATTTGTTATCAAACAAAAGTATTAAGTTGAGGTCCATATAAACAAAGTTTTCTAAAACAAATTGAAAGAATTCAGTTGAATTCCATACAAAGAAGGTTTCCAAAATGATTAAAACAAAATGAAAGAGTTCATTTTTGACATTAAAATATTACAGTGAAATTCAATATAAAAGATGTAATTTTAGATACTTAGCTTCAACAGTAGAAAGAGTCTTTGCAATCAACAGTTGTCATTAAAGGCTAATAATGTATTAGTGTGAAATGTGACATTGGTGATGTTCAGAAACGTAGTCTCTGCTATCTTTCTCTCCCGTCTCTCTGACACCGACGGTATTTACCAGCCTTCCCACGCAAGGCTAGTTGTGACCCATGGTCATTTTATAGTGGGTCTTCCCGGCCATAGCCGGGCCAAAAAATGTCTGTCTATTATTACCGACTATTATTACCGACTGACTTCTGACCGACTGTGCACGTCATTAAATAAGCCAGTCTCAAAGATGATTCCTTTCTGATCGGGAAGAGACCTAGTATGAGTCATTGAAAATTAAATTGTTTTTTTTTTCAAAATCATTTTTTTCATTGGTCAGAAAATTAATCCATATTTGCAATCTTTTTTTTTTTTTTTTTTTTTTGTCAAAATCGATTTTCACAGTTTGCAAGTTCGCAAACCGTAAAGAAAAAGAAAGTTGTTTTATTTTGTCTTCACCACAGATATCTGACAGAACGTTTTTGTTGCGGGTAAAGAGCTTGCTCCCCAAAAAGATAGTATTACTAAAGCAAATTCTTGTTGATAAACACATAATTCTTTTTTTTTTTTTTTAGCGACACATTAACTTCTTGAAGGTTTTTAACACTGAAATTTAATTTTCTTGGAAGCATTAGTAATTTCTTTTGCAAAAATGAATTACAACTGCTTTTTTAATGCATGGGTTCCTAATATTTTTTCTTCATATATAACTGCTAACAATTTCATTTTTTCAAAAATATACAGCTGTTATTATTTTTAAAATATATACTGCTGGTAATATTTTAAATATATATATATATATATATTGCTGGTTATATATATTTTTTCAAAAATGTACAACTAGTAATTTTTTTCAAAAATGTACCACTGGTAATAATTTTTTTAAATGTACTGCTGGTAAATTCTTTTCAAAAATGTTATGATGAAAGTATATGTATATATTTTTTTTCATCATATACTGTGGTAATAGTTTTTTGAAAATGGAGCGCTGGTAATATTTTTATGTACTGCTGATAATATTTCTCTTTCTGAAAAAATACTGCTGGTAATTTTAAAAAAAAATGTACAAAATATTATACATCAACTGAAATTTCAAAAACCGGAAATGGAAAAAGCGGGCAAGTACTTGTAGAATATTTTTTTAAATGAAAAGGTTTTTGAAAAGAAGTTTCAAGAACACAAATGTTTAATAGGATTCGTTATCGATGTAACACAAAGCAAATCCCGTATTCTTTGAATATTAAATGCTCTGAAGCATACTCGTAATACTTATCAAAGAAGAAAACTTAATCCTTGATTAAAACTTCCTCATCTGAAATTAGTTTTTGTTAATGAAAAAACTAGTTTATAATTTAAGCTAATATTAAAACTTTATCTCCATGATTAGCTTTGAGTTATAGACGTTAGTATAAACCCAATCAAGTTTTACCCATAGTCTCAAATATAATCGCAAGCAATTGCTGCCTATATATTCAAGTAAAAAACAACATCGGTTTATCTATAGATTCAAATATAAGCCGGATCAATGTTTGGCTATAGAGTTGTGCAAAAGGCCACGTTTTAATATACAGACTTAAGTATAAATCCAGTCAATGTTTACCAATAATCTTAAATATAATCACGTCTAATAGTTGCGTATAGACTCAAGTATAAGCCCGATAGATTCCTGCCTACAAACAATTAGAAACGCCACGTATTTTTATATATTGTCTTACGTATAAACCAAGTCAAAGTTTACCCATAGTTTCAAATATAATTGCAACCAATTGGAGCTTATACATTCAAGTAAAAGCCCGATAAATTATTGCTTATATACTCATGTGCAAACACCACGCATATTTATATATAAACTTCAGTTTAAAATCAGTTTTACCAATGGTCTCTAATATAATTACGGTTAATGTTTGCCTATATGCTCAACTATAAGTCCGGTCAATGATTACATAGAAACTCATCAATAAGCACCACGTATTTTATATAGAGACTTAAGTATAAACCCTGTCAATGTTTATTTATAGTCTTAAATATAATCACACCCAATGATTGCGTATAAATTAAAATTAAAATGCCACCACATTAAAGATAGACTCATATATAAATCAGATCAATGATTGCATATATATATATATATATATATATATATATATATACGGGGGTGGGCTATGTGGATGACGAATATATATATATATATATATATATATATATATATATATATATATAATCATATCGCTCCAAGCAAGGCATTTTACTGCCACTGTTTTGCAGGGGCTTACATTAGAGGAAAGTTATGAAAAAGAGTGACAGGTTATAGGGGGCGTCAGGAAGTAGATAAGAGAAGGATAAAAAATACTGAGTGGGCTGGACGGAGAAAAGAGCATTAGACAGAGGATGCAGGTTAGTGAGATAGGAGATGACTATTGACTTTACATTTAAATTCTTGGAGATTATATCTGTCGTGAAAGCAAGTAAATGGAAGAGAATTCCAGAAGTGGGAAGCGCGAGAAAAGAAGCTGCTAGAGTAGAATTTTTGTGTACAATTTATTGGTTCCACAGTAAAAGGGTGGGACCTAGTTGCTAATCTTGTGGTTCGTGTAAATTTATATATAGGGGGCACCAGTGAGCTAAGTTCATCGGAGCAGAAGCCGTGAAAATATTTGTAGAAGCGACACAGGGAAACCACATTGCGCCGGTGAGAAAGTGACTGCATCTGAGCTGCCAAGTCGGGATCTATTACATTACAGATTCCTCGTTGGATTTTGTCAAGGGAACCGACTTTTGTAGCAGCGAATTTAGCTATGGATTCTATATATTCATTCCACTTGAGGTCTGTTGTGAGAGTTAACCTGAAGAGGTGTAGTGTTTTGCTTTCAGGGAGACTAGCCTGATCCATGCTAATGGTGTGTGTGGGATGTAGGAGCGAGTGTCTGTGATGGTTAATAGATAGCAGCTTCGTTTTGGAAGCATTAAAATTCACGAGCCATTTCTTACCCCAGACCGCCACGGATCGGAGGTTCTTTTCAAGCTCGGCAGCGCGGTTTGCTTTGTCAGTCTCAGCAGATGTTTAAGCGTAGGACCCAGAATAGAGCCTTGAGGCACATCCGCGTTCGTATGACAGTATTGGGAGGCATATCCGTTCCATACTACCTTCATTGTGCGATTTGAAAGAAATGAATGATAAGGTCAAACAATTGTCCAGTTATACCATAACTTCGAAAAAAAGAGAGAAACACACACACACACACACACACACACACACACACACACACATATATATATATATATATATATATGTCTGTGCGTGGGTGGGTGGATGACAAATATATACATATATATATATATATATATATAATCATCCGCAGACAGATCAGTTTCGCTGTATCACAGCTCAATAGTACGGTTAGAATTGAAACCTGGCCGAATTGACGGCGATTCTATTTTTTAGCTATGGGCACTCAGTAGGGAAAGGCGGACTTTAGTGGTTTATATAAAATTTAAAAACATACAAGTAGCCGAGAGTGTTCAAATTCATTACTAAATGAACGATGCGTAGATTCGTGAGTAGCTACTTTTTATAAAGTTTACCATTCCTCCATAGTGCTCAATTGGGGCGTGAGAGCGTATATATATATATATATATATATATATATATATATATATATAAAGAGAGATACAGAGAGAGACTTAAGTATAAACCCATTCAATGTTTACTCGTAGTCTCAAATATAATTAACCCCAATGGTTGCTTATTGACTCAAGTATAAACCGATCAATGCTTGCTTATAGACTCATATATAACCGCCACATATTTCAATAGATAGATGTAAGTATATACCCAATCATTGTTTACCAGTAGTCCCAAATACAATCACTCTCAATGTCACAAGCATAGACCAGGTCATTACTTGCTTATAGACTCAGATATAATTACCTCGTATTTTTGTATATAGTCTCATGTATAAACTTGACTAAAGTTTATTGACTTCATTGAACTCTAGACTAATATTTGTTAATAGATACAGATGATGTAAGTGAATATTATATGTCTCATGAAATGTTAATATATCGTAAAATCTACTAGACCCTTCAATTCCTTTTAAATCAGAGAATAATATTTTCTCAAGTATCTACTAAATACGTAAAATATAATTATTTTCTTTTGCATTTATTTAAACTGGTTGGATAGCCGTACTTTTGTGAGTTTCTCTATACGCTTGCTGACTTCAGTAATGCAGATCTTGACAACAATTCTAAACGCTTCGATAATGATGTATTCAGTTGTTATTTTATCTTCGAGCTTTGTTTCACTTCTCTCGGCAAAGACCAGGTGTGTCTTTTCTTTTTTTCCAGCTTTTCACTTTCGATTTTACATCGGAATCACATGGAAAGACGCCATCTATCGATTTTCTTTCGTTTCTTTATCATAACGATATTTGGCCTCCTGACCGGCATTGTGGGACTCGTTTTGACTTCTACGTTCTCTCAAATTTTTCTTTGTCTTCCTATTAGTTCCTTGTCTCGTGTCACCGAGTTAGCTGCTTCAGTGATTTTTATTAACATTCTTTCAATTCATTTGAGAATCTGTAACAAACTTTAGGCTAACTTTAACTGGTATCGTCGTCGTTTTTATAACGGCTTCCATTTAGGTCGTTGATTCTGCTCTTTACCTAGAAAGGGGAATATTTTAGACAGATGCATAGTCATATGTGCTTCCGACACTAGAAGAAGCATTCGATAGGCGTTTTACAATGAATGGCTCAGAATATTTATGATAAAGAAAAAAAGAGAAATTCTAAAGACCGCACAAACCAAATCAAACACATGAACTGCCGAATATTTAGGCATCTCAGTAGTGAATGAGTAATTAATAAAATTTTTCAGTTAATAATTGAAGATTATATTGCCTATCAAAAATAGAAAAGTTTAATACAAAAGAAAGACAAACTTTGTTTTGCAATAAAATCCCGAAAAAGAATAATGTATGAAAAATAGGCTTGTATTAATAATATTTTTTATAGTGATACGGGAATTTTCACAGGCATTTAACGAGCATATTTAAAATAAAAAGTCGATATTTGTCAGTCAGTTAAGTGCCATGCGTTAAACACGCTTGGGCGATCATGTCTCGAAAGAGACATGACTAACTGGGCAAGAGATTATCCCGCAGTAGATTATCTGCGGTAGACTGGTTGCCAGCCAAGGATATAGAACCCAATCTGTCCTGTTATTTAACCCATTCCTGGTAGGAAGACACGGATTAATACCTTTCCTAAGGGTATTTGCGCGTAAGTGAATGCAATGAATTCAACTGGTATTCGAACTCGGCTCTCCGATTTCTCGTACCGAGCCGATATCTACTGCACCACAGTGCACATTCGATATTTGTACTTACATTATGACTTCATTAAAATATTTACATTTCAAGGAGAGAAAATGAAAAAAGTAGATTACTCTGATTATTTTCATATTATTAACTGTTATAGTTTTACTTCGTAAGTTTCGAACGGCTTCAAGGGGTCATAAAAACGGGTTAGAAAATTTGATTTAACCACTTCAGAAAAGATATGCTTACAGCAGCTTTTGTTGCAATTCTGTAGCCATGACTGCATTCGGCTTCTCCGTGTTTGAATCCTTAGTGAGTTAATGGAGAAAGGGAGGATGGCGTTTCTTCTATTCCATTAGGCGAGTTTCTCAAGCCTCCTGCTAAAAACTTCCGAACTCTCTAACGATCTCTGTCGTAACTCTCTCTCTCACTTTCTGTGTCTCTGTGTGTGTTTGTGTGTGTATGCGTCTAAACGCGCGAATTCCTGTTTTTATAAATGTATGAGGCGTGACTGAGCCCAGACAAGCCACAAGAGAATCATATATGGTCAAAGTAAACAAGTCATCACTTTTTATTACTCCCGGATCAATTTAAGCACACACACACACACACACACACACACACACACACACACACACACATATATATATATATATATATATTGATATATATATATATATAGAGAGAGAGAGAGAGAAGAGAATGAGTTATACCAAATGAAAGAAAATTTATGTTTGTTATAATTATATATATATATATATATATATATATATATATATATATATATATGAATTGTTTGAACATTATTTTTTATTTTTATTCATTTCAAATTGTCGGTTGCTTATAACCAAGTTTCGTTAATATATATATATATATATAACAAATTTATATATATCATAGTTTACTGAAACACAAGAGCCGTTTTGTTTCGGCGCAATCCTATTAGCACTTCGTCAGGCAGTGAAATATTTTTCTGGTAGGAATTATTATATATAGAAGCTTAAAACAGCACACTTTTTACCATACCCAGACAATTAAGGAGGGATTTTTTGTAGGTTTTGTATCAGTGAACCAATAGTAAGTCTGCTCATGATGGATATTTGAAAATTGATTGTAAACGTAAAGAGTGGTAGACACTTGAAATGATTTGAGACCCAGACATTTTCTGTGCCAGTGATGAAATAAATTGAATGATGCATGTGTAGCATTTAGCAAGTCTGAAAAGTTATCGCTTGTCATTGTGAAACGTTTACATCATTTTCTTTAAGTTATGCTTTACTTAAAGTAGTGAACAACTGACAAAGACGGGAATTTTTTTTCTAAATACACTGCACGCCAAATATATGAAGTTGACTTAACAGGTGATCTATCCGTTAAGCCGTAACAAATTAATTATCAGAAGATGGTAGAATCAATCAATTCATGCTAAGGGGATAGATTATAGATTTCTAGTTATTTTGTATTAGGGGAAATTATCTATACTTTAGGGTATATTTTAAACGATGATGACAAATAGGTGTTACTTTGTTACATTTATTGAAGAAGTTTAGTTTTAGAAATTTGATTATTTGTACTTTTTCCTCTAAACATAAAAACATGGCTCATGTAAAGATCTACATGTTCTTTTTTTACGGTAGGGGTTTTATTGGCATCTTTTAATTGCTAATAATAAGCAGAAAGTGATGTGCTGTTGTGCTAAGTTTTATTATTAAAAGATAAGGTGTGAAAATAATGACAGGTTACTGGGCGTGTAAGAATTTGAACAGAAAAAACATTGATAAGGAGCGAGAACGAAAGAAGAATATTCAACAGGAGTGAGTGACACTGCATTTAAATTTTTCAAGTTTGAAGCTGATTTGAAAGCATGCGGCCGGTGAAATGTTCTTCAAACGAGAACTTTTAGTATAACACTTAGGCTTATATCTACTGTACTTAACAATCAATTGTTGCCAGTCTAACGAAAGACTAGCAAAGACAAATCGAAATGTTGGAAAAGATAAAATAAACTAAAAAAGAAAATATAAAATAAAATTTAAAAAAATTAAAATATTAATATAAATAAAGATAAAATCGTAAGTGGATTTGTTCATAAGTAAAAATAAAAGAATAATAGTAATTTACTAATTTTTTAAAGTTATAAAATGAGCAAATTATGAAAATATTGAGATAAATTTCAGATAATTTCCGATATATTTAATGGATGAAAGATTCTGTGTTCGAAATAATTAGTGACTTCATTACGTTGGTTCAACAAAATAATTTTTGGAAATTTTATTATATGAATTTTTTTTAAAAAAAAAGGATACATATTTCCTGTAACAATTTACATGTTTTAGCTTTAGTTGATATTTTCCATTTAACGGCAGGAGTTTTATTTGCATCTTTCAATTGCTAGTAGTATTTAGAGAGAGAAGTACAATTACTGTATACTTTATTATTGAAAGATAAGTTATACTGATAAAATCGAAACTTAAAATTTTTCCAAATACATCCGATATAAAGTTTGGTAAGATTAGGATTTTTAGTAGTTGAGATAGTAGCTTGGTATGCAATTGAATCTATAAGACATTTATTTTGCAAAGAACATACGTTAGGGCTAAGAAAATTGCATGAACTTACGTTATAATAATTATTTATGGTACGTTGGTTGTAATTAATAACATAATGTTGTTTTAGGGTTTTATGATTCTGTTTTTATTATCATATCAATTGTCAGTGATGCTATAACCAAGTTTCAGTGTATTGTTATAAAAAGTTTTGCTAAGAGGATTATTAGGTGGGAAGTGTTTTTGAACTAGATTACGGAATTTATTGCTTAAATTGGTTAAATGATGTTTAAAGTAAATATTTAACTGTTCAATATAAGTCCATTAGTAACTATTAGTAACTCATATTACATATATATATATATATAAATATATATATATAGTGTTGAGTTATGATAATGTTTAGCGCAAAAGTTGTTGTTTTTCAGTCGTTTTACTGATAAAAAGTAATTTAGCAGGCAGGTATTTTATTGTCAAGAGCTCATTATCAGAGTGGAAATAAAGCGTCAATAGTTTTTGTTCAAGAAAATTGTAACTTTAACTGAGCAGGTTCATGCCGACTTCAAAGATTTGTGAGGGCACTGTCATGATGCCCTCACTCATCGTAAAATTTTAGTAAGGGATTGTATTGAGTCCTATATGTTATTCCAAATAAATTTTATTTCAGGAAGTAGTTGTTAAATAGAGAAATTTAGGAATAGAACCTTTTGGGACAGTGTAGAATGTTCCATTAGAGTCGAGAGAATTCGAAAGATTCTAAAAATATGCAAATTAAGTTTTAGCTCCTATAAAAATAGGTTTTGGGCAGTGAGTAGTCAGTTGATAATAGGATGGGCTGACCTTATCAACTCCGGTTTTGATTCAAGGATTTATATCCAGCCGAAAGAATCTCATAGAAAAGTCCGACCAGCTAAAACCTGAAAGAGAACCACAAGGAACTGTCTGGGTAAATGCATATTTTTGAATCTTTCATTGACCGAACTAATAATTATTCTTTATATACTCATTTAAGGATTTCCAAAAAGTATAGCACTTAACTTCTTCACCAACTTAACTGGGTAAAGATATTTGGCACCTTATTTTCACCTTCTCTCCTTGTAACACTCGCCAGTAGTAAAATCTATGTTTCTTGTTTTGAATGCAACAAAAATTGTATGTTTGTAAATATTTTTACAAAATTGGGAACTCGTCCGGTATTACTCTATCGTAACAAAATTGTGGGTTCGTCCGGTATTACTCTATCGTAACAAAATTGTGGGCTCGTCCGGTATTACTCTATCGTAACAAAATTGTGGGCTCGTCCGGTATTACTCTATCGTAACAAAATTGGGGACTCGTCCGGTATTACTCTATCGTAACAAAATTGGGGACTCGTCCGGTATTACTCTATCGTAACAAAATTGTGGGCTCGTCCGGTATTACTCTATCGTAACAAAATTGGGGGCTCGTCCGGTATTACTCTATCGTAACAAAATTGTGGGCTCGTCCGGTATTACTCTATCGTAACAAAATTGGGGACTCGTCCGGTATTACTCTATCGTAACAAAATTGGGCGCTCGTCCGGTATTACTCTATCGTAACAAAATTGGGGACTCGTCCGGTATTACTCTATCGTAACAAAATTGGGGACTCGTCCGGTATTACTCTATCGTAACAAAATTGTGGGCTCGTCCGGTATTACTCTATCGTAACAAAATTTTGGGCTCGTCCGGTATTACTCTATCGTAACAAAATTGGGGGCTCCTCCGGTATTACTCTATCGTAACAAAATTGTGGGCTCGTCCGGTATTACTCTATCGTAACAAAATTGGATGCTCGTCCGGTATTACTCTATCGTAACAAAATTGGGGACTCGTCCGGTATTACTCTATCGTAACAAAATTGGGGACTCGTCCGGTATTACTCTATCGTAACAAAATTGTGGGCTTGTCCGGTATTACTCTATCGTAACAAAATTGGGCGCTCGTCCGGTATTACTCTATCGTAACAAAATTGGGCGCTCGTCCGGTATTACTCTATCGTAACAAAATTGTGGACTCGTCCGGTATTACTCTATCGTAACAAAATTGGGGACTCGTCCGGTATTACTCTATCGTAACAAAATTGTGGGCTCGTCCGGTATTACTCTATCGTAACAAAATTGTGGGCTCGTCCGGTATTACTCTATCGTAACAAAATTGGGGACTCGTCCGGGAATAAAACGTAATAATTAGCATTTTATTATCTATTATCTACTATTCATAAATAAACGTGTAAACCATTCTTTATTGTTTACCATATTATTATTAATTATTTACTATTTATAAATAACCGTGTAAACCTTTCTTTTATTGGTTATTAATTTATTATTTACTATTTATAAATAACCGTGTAAACATTTCTTTTATTGGTTATTAATTTATTATTTACTATTTATAAATAACCGTTTAAGCATTTCTTTATTGTTTATCCTTTTTTTATTTACTATTTAATATTTACAAATAGCTTTGTAAAAATTTCTTTATTTTTTCCATATTTTATTTTTATAATGAATAACTATGTAAACAATTAATTATAACTATATATAAACAAATTTAATAAGCATATGATAATCTATTTCGTACGGTTATTCTCTTGACACCGCTTTTACTGTATATACTTTTGACTTCCTTGGCAATGTTTTTAAATACATAGATAACTACTTTGTATTCATACATAGCGAGATACACAGCTTAATCTATTCTGATACATGCCTAAAGTATTGAAAAATCTGGTGAGATTTGTTGGACTTTTTGCGTCCATTGTATACTATGCTGACACCCATGAGCCCACCCACTTCACAGTTCACCAATAGAAAGCTTAACCAATCAGGAAGATTAAAATATTCAATGCGACGTGTATAAAAGGGCGGCCATATTTTTCAGAGTATTGGAGTTCAAATCCGACTCAAGACAGTGTCTGATTCGGGAGTGTTAATCTTTGACGGTGTTTCATTGAACAGATTACGTGCTGCTAGTATGCTCTATATCCATAAATCATGACGGATATTGTCAACAAGATTTAAGTGCAATGCCACACGAAATTAAATATAATAAACAATCCGGGGTGCTTCGGATATATTATAGGGGTTTATCTTCTCTATTCTTTTTCTAGTTGTAGTGGGAGTCCGTTCTAGTGAAGGGAAATTGTATACTATTGCAGGTTAACGGAATTTGGCCTTGTGGTAGATAGCCCACTATAAGATAGAAAATGATTATAAAATCAAGAAAAGCAATTTGAGTAGAAAAATAACATTTTATATATACACATACCAATTAATGTTTTTACAATTAAAGTAATAACATAAATATAAGTCCAACGGAGGTTAAAATGTTCATGGCAATATAATATACTCTGAATGAGATTTAAGGTTTAGGAATTTGGGAGCGTAGTGAGTAAGGAATGCTTTTGATGTATTCGCTTCTTAGGTCAGTAAGTAGTTTTGAAACAGGGAAGAAGGAAGGAGAGGTGAAGGGAGGCGATCGTAGTAGCCGCTTGACTTAAGTCAAGGGGATATCAATTACACTCTCATTCTGAGGTATGCCTGCTGGGTGCTTTCTGTCTCGGCTTTTTATATCTGCTTTTTGGATCAAAAGCAGCTCGTTTGGGATTTCACACTTGAATTTGATTCTGGGCTTCCCATTGGGTGGTAAATAAAATTCGCGTAGGCTCGCGAAATGCAAATTTTGATATTTGATTAATTTTTATTTTTCAACCGGAATATCTGCGCGAACCCGGATGCGCAACGACGAATTTTGGTCATTTACTTTTTGTCGTGAGCGTGCAAATATTCGGTCCGTCGCTGTTCGGTATCACCACAATATCTACGAAATTTAATCAGAGTGTACAGCCTGAAGAGGGATGAACTCCATCTAGACCTAAATACTACCCCCGATGCGCGTTCTGGGTATGACGATAAACTTCATCCGGCAACAAGGCCTCTGATTGGGATAATTTGAGGAGCGTTGCTGTTGTTCCCGACCACCCTGACCTGGGGTGGTATCCCTCTACGAAAGTATAAAAATTGACTTTTGTACTAAAAATTCTAGCAATACTATTTTGGAGAAAAAATATTACCAGCAACAGATTTTTGAAGAAAAAATTACCAGCACTATATTTTTGAAGAAAAATATATACCAGCAATACATCTTTGAGAAAAAATATTACCAACAGTAGATTTTAAAGGAAAAAAGTTAACGGCAATATATTTTTAAAGAAAAATATATAACGGCAATATATTTAACTCTCGACAAAACCCTCTTTATAAAAATTATTCAATGAAATCTGATCAACAAATTGATTTCTTATAAAGAATACATATTCTATTCACACGAATCTATTGTCGATATTAAATAACCTATTGAGGTCGGTATGTCGTAAAACAAACAAACCAAAACAACGTGGCTGGTATTGTCGCATTGATGGCGGTTTCTCCATGACCCTTTAAGATTACAGGACCGTGACGGGGCGATAATGTCAGACTTGATTTAAAGATTTTTTTTCTGTTAATATCTGATCACAATAATGAATTTTGCTTTTAACACTTTGACTGCTGGTGATCAATTCCGAATAAAAATTCATTCATATCTTCAACTGAAAACCTAACATTGTTTTCAGACTAAAAAATACAGGACTGCATATAAACTCGTTGTTGACGCCCCACAGAGGAAAATGCTTCAGAAAGTGCCAAACATGTAGTCAGCACGAGATAACTCGGAGTTGGCACGAGATAACGCATAGTCAGGACGAGATAACACGTAGTCAGGACGAGATAACATGTAGTCAGGACGAGATAACTCGTAAAAAATTAAACGAAAAACAAAGAAAGAAATATATTTATCCTCTTATTTTGTAGTCGAGAATAAACGAAAATTTCTTTACCAATTAACTCGCTTGGGTTATTTAATGCCGGAATTTTGGATGAAGCATCTAGTGCGCATAGAACTCAAAATCCCCTAGTAAGGGTCAATACCCATTCCACGACGTATATTTAAGTCGGATGATTATACGTCATGTCGAACCGTGTTGTATAATTTAATAGCGAATTTTGTGTAGGACACAGAATGAAATATGAATGGATTATTAACAGTCAATAAGAGCAACCTCACTAAACACCATCAAACATCGAGGCATGGTAAAAAAATAAAAATAAAATAAACAACCTTTTAATGAAGGTCGGTTTCGACTTCTGTATCTGTCATGAATTTAGACTTCATCAAAAATACAAAGATCAATCCTTAAAATTGTAAAAGAAACAAATGGTTCAAGGATTCAATGGTACTAAACATTTGTTTAGTACCATTGAATCCTTGAACCATTCAATGGTACTAATCATTTATTCTATAAACCCACATTTTATTTTGAATATCCAATTCGTACCACGCATTTTGCATTTGGTTTTTGATTTTTATTCGTGAATTCGAAGGATAAATATGTAGCAATATAAATAATGCTTGGATCTCTTCTATCTTCTTCTTTTATATGACGTGTCTTTTCAGAAAATAGGTGATCAGGGCCCTCCAAATCTTCCTGTCATTTGTGGCTCTTAATTAATTTGGTCTTTCTGTTCTTTACCGTAAATCCTGTTCTACCATCCATTTATTCAAGCCCATTAAGTATGTAACGCGCTGATTTCCTCTGTTCTTCTTTCCCTCTGTCTGTCCTGTGAGTATACGATTCTCCAAGCCCTTTTTCCTCTTTACGTGTTCCAAAAATTTTAACTGTCTCTTCCTGATATTAATAAGTATACTTTTTTGTTTCAATTCTCTCCAAAACCACGTCGTTGCTCACATGTTGGATCAATGGTATTCCCAGTATCCTTCTGTAGAACCACATGTTTGATGCTTCGAGACTTTTTCATCTTTGCAAAAATTGTCCAGCATTCGCTGCCATGCAGGAGAACAGATATCACGTAACAGTTCAGTAGTTATTTCTTTGTTTTGATTGAAATTTTCCTGTCTCTAAATACTCTGCTTAGATTAGGTAAGGCGTCTTTGGTCATTTCAATATGTCTTCAGATCTCAGTGTCGCACTTATCGTCCTCTGTTGGAACACAACCCAGATATTCAAATTTCTTTACCTGCTTGGTTTTAGTATGACCGATTTGTAATATATATTATGGGGTTTCCTTTTTGGCCGAACAGCATGAATTCTGTCTTCTTGTAATTTATGTGTCGTTTTCTCGCCTTCCTTCGCTACATTATGTAGGAGGTTTTGTAGTTTTCATTTCCTGTCCATCAGCTCTGTTTTATATACATCGTTAAGATTGTGGCAGCCAATGATGAATCCTGGCAAGGCTTCTAGTTCTCTCAGAATTGTATAAGTTGAATAAATCCGGCGAGAAGACACATCCTTGTCTTACATCTACTTCTATTTTATATATCTTCTGAACTCATTTCCTGTCTATCAGCTCTGTTTTATTTACATTGCTTAAACTGTGGCAGCCAATGATGAATCCTGGCAAGACTTCTAGTTCTCTCAGAATTGTATAAGTTGAATAAATCCGGCGAGAAGACACATCCTTGTCTTACACTCTATTATATTCTTATATATCTGCTGCACTCATTTACTGTCCGTATGCAGGAGGTTTGCTGCCAGTATAGATTTTTCTTTGTCTTTCCTGAATATATTTAGGTTGCTGAGCGGCTCTATCAGATTACTGTGCGAACTTTGTCGAACGCCTTTGCGTCTATAAAACACAGATACACGTCCTTTTGCATTTTTATTTCTCTTTCAGATAATATTCTGGGCATAGATATCGCGTTCCTTGTTCCGGTGTATTTGACGAATCCGCACTGTTTTTGTTCTAGCTCTGACCTGATTCATCAGAATCCGGGTGATGGGTTTTGTTATTAAGCTGTTTGTTCGGCGGAGTTTACATTCGTCTGCATCTGGTTTCTGACGCAGTGCTGGGAAAATAGATCTTCTTGGGTCTTCCGGTATATCACCACTTAATAACTTCCGGTGTATCACCACTTAATAACTTCCGGTATATCACCACTTTATAACTTCCGGTATATCACCACTTAATAACTTCCGGTGTATCACCTTCTTAATTATTTCTGTAATCTTGTCTTTGCCAAAATCATCTAAGGCTGCCAGAAGTATTCTATTACAATTCCGTCTCGCCATACCGACTTGTCTCATTTCAATTTGCCCAGTGCGTCTTCCCTTTCAGTATTTTAATATTTCCGGCCCATCGGTATGTTTATGCATTGCCGATTGTTATCCTTTGTCGTGGAAGAGATCTAGAAAATATTTGTTCAATCCCTGAGGCATTTTTCTTTATCTGATATGAGCATTTCGTCTTTGGATTTTATGCTTTCTGATGATGAGCATGTTTTTTTAACTATTACTTACTCTGTTCTTTATGCATATCTCCATTATCTGATTCTTAATCTCTCTATTTCTGCGCATTTTTCGTTGATCTATTCTTCTTTAACCTGCCTGCATTTGATCCTTATGTCGTTGTGTAGTTTCCTCTATTCCGTTCCATGTATTGGCATTGTTTTTTGTCTCTTTTGCCATCATGTTGAGAATCTCATTTGTGATCCATTCGTTTTTCCTTCTACGTTCATTTTTCTTTGGAATGATATCTTTTGCTGATGTCAGAAAAGCATCTCTTAGTGTGTCTCCTTTCGAGTTTTTGCATTCATTTTGTCCTCTTTTCACACTGTCCATATATTTTCCTTTCAAGTTCGGGTCGTTCGGGAGTTTGCTGTATTGCAATTTGGCTTCTTCAGTTTCCGTATTTTCATTCTTAGTTTACATATAATAGGGAGGTGGTCACTTCTTCAGTTGGCATTTGGATAAGTTTTACATTGAACAAATGCATTCCTGAATCTCTTGTTGATAGTTATGTAGACAATTTTGTGATGAGTTCCTTCTTCTGGGCTTTTCCATATCAATAATCATTTTGGATGTTCTTGGAACCAGGTGTTGGCTCGTACCTGGTCATTCGCCGTGCACCATTCGAACAATTTTTCTCTGCTACCGTTCCTGGTTCCTAGTCCAAATTTGCTTACTATTTTCCCTCACCTTGCTTATTTTGGCATTCAGGTCTCTCATGATAATTATAATTTCTTGTATTTTACTCTAAACCTTAGCGCTGTCTATGGAGGATCAAGTTTTTGATTTCTTCTTCTGTACTTGTGTTGTTTGATCATACACGATTACAATAGATATGTTGTTAGGAATTTTCTTTCATTTTAACTACAAGAATTATTTCAGACAACTGAGAATATCCCCAAACACATTGCTTGATTCAGTATTAATTTAACTCATTTTTTATTTTTTGCTCCGCCCACATATATAATCCTGTGGTTGTCACTGACAAAATCTCCGTTGTTTGGACACTTAATTGTTGTGTAACACCCCAACGGACCGTCCCGAACATTTTCTCCGGCGGCCGTTCTCCACGCTGTGATGTTTGCCGGGAGTTTGTTGAAAATGTCGGAGCCTCAAGCTGGGGGTACAAATATAACTATAAGGAACGAACTTCCACAACTTGGATGAGTTGAAAGGATGCTTTATTCGTTTAGAGTTAGCCTTTTCGGTTGGGGCAGGCGGATGTGACACACAGCTCTGACTCTAATTAATGGAGATCAACAAATCCGAACTGACCGAAACAAGACGAACGGAGATTCTACTCACTCAACTGACTGACTCACTTAACTGACTCTCTCACTCTACTCTACTCTACTCTGAAAAATTACCTGAATTTATTTAAAATTTATCCGGAAATCCAGAAATCCGGAAATGCTTTCGACCACCGGTGATAAACATTGGCGACTGTAAGTCTGAAATTTCAGTTATCTTTTTTTTAATCTTAATAAAGCTTCCGCCGGAAAATTCTTAATGTGTGGTCAAGATACAGTAAAACACAGCCTTTGACCTGGTCATTCGAGAAACGCACCTCCTGAACTTTTATCTCCTGAACTTATCTGTTTATCACATTAAATCACTGAGTCAAATATTTAGCGGAAGAGAGTTAGGATTTAAAACAGTAATCGGATACCGTTGTCTCTTCCACAATTTTCCTCATAAAAGAAAAAGCGTTTATTTATTTATTTTTTCCTCTTCTTTTTCACTTTTGTTAAATATGTTTTTAAACTATTTTCTATTCTTAACCATTTTCTATTTTAATCTATTATAATAAAATACATATTTTACAAAGCACCTTAATATACACCTAGTTATCGTGTCACAGTTGTTTTAACCGCTAAAATATTGACGTTTAACCTACTCATCTGCTGTTTTACATTTTCCACCTAGCCACAGTTGTTTAACCGTGGCTAGGTGATCCTGAGAGTTTTTTTTGTTTGATGCAAACAGTCGCTGATAACGGTCTGTTGACACCAGTTGCCCATATCACTCCTTTCCGAGCGAGGAATCATTTCCTAGGAATTGTATCGTTTTTACGCCGTTTATGCTAAGAACCGCTATATGACGGCCAGGTGACATCTACTGCGCATATCGTTCATATTGGTGCTAGGAGGAGGTAATTCGCATAGACTTAACTCCTTGACTCTGTTTGGTTTTATATTTTGATTGATTATTGCCATGATATTTCTTTGGATTAATTGTTGAGTGGTTTCCCGTTGCCTTCTTCACGCTGATTTATTGAGACACCGCCTCTAGTTAGCTGGCCTTTGACGCATTGAAAGTTCTTCCGCTGGGTCGGACTGTTAGCAACCCAGTAGGATGAAAAATAATACATAACAAATATGTATGATTTTTCATCCTACTGGGTTGCTAACAGTCCGACCCACTCGGAAGAACACAGAGTTGGGTAGACAGGTTAGTCGCTGTAACTCCGACGATAGAATACGTACTTACTTTTTAACCATGCGATATTTAACTGACTTTCTAATATATAAAGGCGAGTGAATTTTCATGCCAACTACAAGACGAGGATACTGAATGATGAAGGAGCAACGACAAAACTTTGGAGAGAATATAAATGAAAAGGAATCATAATTAGCATCAGTAAGAGACAGTTGAGAGTTCTAGAACATTTAATGAGAAAGGAAGGCTTGGAGAATGTAATGCTCACAGGGTGGATAGAAAGAAAAAGAGATAGGGGAAAACAGCGCAAGATATACTTGATGGGCTTGAGGAAGTGGATGGCGGAACGGGTTTTGGAGAGGTGCCAAGAGAAAAAGTATTAAGGAATAGTTACAAGTCCATAATCGCCTACGTTCTGAAAAGTCCAGGAATATAAAGAAGAAAAAATTGAGTGAGGCGGTAACAGAGTTCAGTTGCTAGAAATCTGCGTGAATTGCCATTTGACCGATTATAATAGAATCAGTATAAAAGGGAGGAAAAAGCAAAAGGGAAAAAAATGAGGAGAGGAAGAAAGATAACTCAAATAACCAAATTCAAGCAAGAAGTAAAAATGGCTAAAGCCTATATCAAGAGAAACTTTCAAAACAGCCATTAGTTTCAACTCCAGTTAAGTTAATTTCTTCGAATGTAGATTCAAAATAACTTTGGAAAGACGAAACAGTGTCCAACAGACACTTTTACCCTTGCTTTGTTTAACTGACATTCTAATATATTAAGAGTATCATCAAAGATGAAGGAAAAACTTGAAGCAACTGAAATGTGGTTCTGCAGAAGGATGCTACGAATATCATGGCTCGAGCATGTGAGCAATGATGAGGTCTTAGAAATGATGAAAACAAAAAGGAAATTAATACTGAGCATCAGGAAGAGACAGCTGAAGTTTCTGGGACATGCAATGAGGAAGGAGCACTTGGAGAACCTGATACTAACAGGCTAGATAGAGGGAAAAGAGACAGAGGAAGGCAGTGGATAACATATTTGAAGGAGCTAATCAGGTGAATGGTGAAACGAGGGTTGCATGGTGTAACAGGAGAAAACTTGCTAAGAGCCACTAGGAATAGGGAGACGTGGACGTCCTGAAGAAACAGAGCACATAGAAGAAGAATATCTGCCAACTGTTTATAAGAAATTATAATATGGGTATATAATGGGGGATCAATTTTATATTATAATCGATATATAGACTTATCCCTCATTTTGTGGCCATGCTAGTTTTTATACATATATATTCTAGATTTATGGGCTTGAGCTAGTGGATGGCAGAGGAGAGGTTTGGTTGGTGCAACAGAAGAAGTCGTGCTAAGAATCACCAGGGATAGGAGACATGGAAAGCCATGATCGCATACGTCTTGAAGAGACAGGGCACATAGAAAACGAAGAGTGTTTAATGTTTAGTTATTTGATCTCATATGAATAATGCTTGCGGATAAAAATGGGGCAATATAATTAAAACTTCTACCTTTTGTATGAATATGCTTTAATATGAATATTGTTTTCTTCTCGCGGAAGAATATGTGACAATATAAATATATCTTTTGCCTCTTGTATAAACATGCGATATTATAAATAATGCTTTCTTTCCGTGGATGAATACGCGGCGACATAAATAATTCATATAGCTCTTGTATAAATATGCGATAATATTAATAATGCTCTCTTCTCGCGGATGAACATGTAGTAAAATGAATAAACTTCCTGCTTCTTGTATAAATATGCTTTTATGGCGGAATTACACTGCATGTATAACTCCACACACATTTTGTAATATTTAATTTCGAAGGCAATTGAAGAAACAAACAAATTTGTTTTTAATAACAGATAATAATGATGAAAGACGATTAAACAGTGTTAGAGGAGATTAAAATTGTGGGTTTAAAAAGTTCACAAGTGTGAGTAAGGGTAAAAATGTGTAATGCACAAATAAAGAGTTGCCTCGCTTAGACTTTATTTTTGTAAAGTTTCTGCTTAAAAGAAATTTAATTTAAAAATATATTTTCTTGTTGGATTTTCAAGATGTCGTTTAATTGAATGTTAATGTTCTGAATGATGAAAAGTTCGTTGAAGAGCATTTTGTGTGAGGAAATTTTTTTGATTTCATTTTGGCAGATGGATAGGAACTTGAAGTTTGCGCTGCGTGACAAACGAAGTGGGAGATTGTTACATGGTAGATGTACACAGGCGTCTGCTTCCGTGCCAAACTGGAACTTGTCGCTGGCGGTCTTCCTTTAAATAGTAGCAGAAGTGGAGTACAACTCCTCGGCGGGAAAATTACGTCTCGTGCAGAAATATTTTTGTGAAGTGAATTAGCCAATCAGATTGCGAGCTTTAGAAAATTTAAGAAAGCTGACTGGAACCTTATTTCAAGGAAAGTGCACAAAATCTGACTAGTAAAAATAATGCGATAAATAAGTTGTCGTCAAGCTTTGATTAGTAAATTGTCCTATGATATTTAAGTAGTATTTTTTATCCAGCGACATTGAGAGTTTCCAAAAAATATGTAAAAAGGAATTTATACAAGTTTCTTTGGTAACACATCACTCAATAAATCTAACTAATAAACTCATAACTTTTAGGCAAAATTCGACTTTATTCATCAACATAGTTTCCTTCTAGGGAGATACACTGATTTCAACTGTTCTCTAACAATTTGATGCCTTTTTTTGTAGAACGATTTGTCTTTGGCATCAAAATACGTCTCGGTTTCTGATATCACTTCTTCATTGGAGCCAGATCTCTTTCCCTGGAGCATTGTTTTGAGGTCTGCAAACAGACAGTAGTTGCTGGATGCCAGATCTGAAGAATAGGGCGGATGCGGAAGCAATTCGAAGTGCAATTCATGTAATTTTGTCATCGTTATGATCGACTTGTGACAGTGCGTTTTTTGGTGAGAGATCACTATTTTCTTCTTCATTTGTGGCAGTTTTTTGACGATTTCTTCCTTCAAACGCCCCAATGATGCTATATAATATTCGCTATTGTTTGTTTCTTCCTTTCTCAAAGTAAACGATGAACAAAATACCTTGCACATCCCAAAACACAGAGCCCAAAATCTTTCTTGTTTATTTTTGCGTCCTTGGTCGCTTTGGACGGATTTCACTTGGTGCTGTCCACTCAGCTGACTGCCGATTTGACTCTAGAGTGAAGTGCCGGATTCATGTTTCATCCATTGTCACATACTGACATAAACACTTTTTTGTTGCGTTGAAACAGTTGCAAACAACGCTCTGAATTGTCGACGCGTTGTTGTTTCTGATCGACTGTGAGCAAACGCGGTACCCACAGTTTTCTTATTGACAAATGTTCATGCAAAATAGTGAATACACACAGCCTTCTGATATGTTCAACTTTTCTGCTATCTCACACAACTTCAATTTACGATAAGCCAAAACATATTTGCGGAGCTTGTGGTGTTTTCCTGGACAACTCACGATTTTTGGCGACCTGAGCGTTAAGCACCATTTGTGTACGACCGCGTTAAAAGTTAGCATACCACCTTTTAACCGTTGTTTCCGACGGAGCAGAGTCTGAATAATACTTTTCACGCAATTGATTTGTTAAAACAGTATTTTTTCTCTCAGAAACCAATGCTTTATCAACACACGGAATACAGATTTTTCCATTGTTTTGAAAATTCCCAAAATGAGCTTCATTTAAATAACTGTAATCTGTAAAATAAAAATCCAGTTGATACCAAATTTTGTCACATGCCATTTGAAGGTTGGTACTTCATAAAAATCATATAGAGTTTTTATTAGTGGCGCCATCAGGCCCGGGACTAATTGTGTGATGTGTTACCGCACACTTTAATATGAATAATGTTTTCTTCCCGCGGATGAATATGTGGCCATATAATTAAATCTTCTACCTCCTACATAAATATGCAATAATATGAATAATGCATTTTTCCACGGATGAATATTTGGCAATATAAGTATAGATTCTACCTCTTGTATATACATAGATATGCATTAATATAAAAAATGCTTTCTTTCTGCGGATGAATATATAGCAATATAAATAAATCTTCTATCTCTTGTGTAAATAAGTTATCTAAACTTATTTATAAATGGAACTTTGTCTGTGTGTGTGTGTCTGTGTGTGTGTGTGTATCAGTTACCTACAGGCTCCGAAACGGCTGAACCGATTTTTTTAAAATTTACACAGTTGTACTATAAGCGCCTGCGAGTGTTTTTAGCTAGATTTTGTGTCGAGGTAACCCCTATAAATATCGAAAATCGATAATCGAAAAAATCGGGTTATAGAAGGAGTGGTCCGATTTTAATCAAATTTGATACACTCATAGACCATGACATAAGAAACGATATTCAGAAGTTTCAATGTTGCAATTCTTACAATAGTGCAGAAAATCGATTATATATATATATATATATATATATATATATATATATATATATATAAAAGGCAAGATGTTTATGTGTGTGTCTTTTTATCTGCCTGTATATCTGTATTTTTTTCAGCCATTTTATTTTAGTTTTTGCTTCGGGTTTGGCTATAAGTAGGTATAATTGTAGTTCTTAGTCTCAGCCATGATACCATTTAATCAGAGGACTTATTTAGCCTTCAAAATTCAGTTTACAACGAAAAAAGCTTATTTGATATCGATAGCAGGAAATCAAAATTTGATTTACATGCATTCATTTTTCTTTCAGTCTACGGTTTCGCTTTAACTGGAAACAGCTATTGCCTTTTAGTCTTTCGTGCTAACGTCCAAAGAGTCTGAGCTCCAGGACCATGAATTAGTTTTAAAGCTTTACATTACACCCGAGCAACGCCGCGCTATACTGCTAGTATTATAAAAGTTGTTTATTCTCACAGATGAACGTGCACCTCTCTCTCTCTCTATATATATATATATATATATATATATATAGTTCGATTTCTAGTATAATCATGCAATAATGTGAATAATGTTTTCTACTCACGTATGAGTATGTGGCAATATAAAAAATGCCTCGACAACAAGAGAACGCAAAACCTGTTTATGCCATAGGCGTAAGATTTCGACCGAAATAGACCGGTTCTTGAAGAGACTGATTTTTTTAGCTTTTATAAACTGACCTTTTCTCGCTGATGGATCATTTTCTAAAATGTTATGAAGGAATTTGATATCAGCCTGTTTCAACGTTTTCATTCAATCACGAGTAAAATATATTAATTTTTATTAAAAGTGTGGCGAAAAAAAATATATCCGGGAATTGTTTGCGGGAGTTCATTTGAAAAAAATCAAATTTGAAAAGAGTCAATCAACATTAATGTTAACCCGGTTTCATCAAATTAAATCTTGCCATTGCTGAATTATAAAGAAAACTAGAATTGTGAATGAAGTACTGTAGAGCCGTATTTGGTAAAGACTGTTAATACTGCATAAAGTTCATGCAAAATCCATCACAGCTTAAGTATTAACTAGCAGTACAGCCCGGCGTTGCTCGAGTGTAATGAACGCATTAATATATATATATATATATATATATATATATATATATATTAGATTTTCTGCACTATTGTAAGAACTGCGACATTGAAACTTCTGAATATCGTTTCTTATGTCTTTGTCTATGAGTGTATCAAATTTGATTAAAATCGGACCACTCCCTCTATAATCCGATTTTATTGATTATCGATTTTCGATATTTATCGGGGGTACCTCGACACAAAATCTTGCTAAGAACACTCACAGACGCTTATAGTACAACTGTGTAATTTTTCAAGAAAATCGGTTCAGCCGTTTCGGAGTCTATGGGTCACGGACACAGACACACACACACACATACACACACACACAGACAAAGTTCCATTTATAAATAAGTTTAGATAACTGATTTAAATGTTAGATAACACGCAATAATGGTTCTCTATATACTGAACTTGGACTATACACAAGGTAAGTCACAAAATGAGGAACAAAAGTAAAGGCTCATATTCTCTAAAGAAATAATTGTTTTTTTTTCTTTTTCATGTGAGTTGCATAGCATACCTGCAGGTTTTATTTGATACAAAGATGGATCACTACGAGCAGTTTTCTGTTGAAGACAAAGATTGTAAAACTCTATAAGTCAGCAAAGTCATTCAGATGCAATTTCGACGTGGATATCCTGGGAGTAAAAATTTCCATCGCTCTACGGTCACACATTTATTAGAAAAGTTTAGAAACACTGACCGTTTGAAATATGCAACTGATGATTGCTTAATGCATGAATATAAAATGAATAAGAAATAAGTAATGATTAGTTCTCTTGTACAAGTATGTGACAATATGAATAATGCTTTCTTATCATGGATGAATATATGATAATATGAACAATGCTTCGTTGTTTTGTAAAAATATGAGATGATATAAATACTGGTTTCTTTTCACGGGTTAATATGTGGCAGTATAAAAAAATGCTTCGATGTCTTTTATAAATAATGTAGCTTAATGAACAATGATTCGTTCTCATGGATGAATATGCGACAATATAAAAGATAAATTATTTTATTGGATGAATATTTGTTTATATAAATCATTTTTCATTATTTTGAATAATCGAATTCTAAGCTCTTATTAAAAAATGGTGTAATTTAGCGATGGATATCTTTCTTTCACCGTTTTTAAATGTGAATCCTATCCTCAATATCATGATTAGTCTGTTAATTAAAGCAGGATTACTCCATAATTGATCAGTAATCTTGCATTATTGAATATACAATTATCTGTAGGTAAACTTATATATATATATATATATATATATATATATGTGTGTGTGTGTGTGTGTGTGTGTGTGTGTGTGTGTCTAGTACTCTAGTTTCAATGTTTGCTTTTAAGATTTGCATCAGAACACGATTTTGCTGTAACCAGTGAGTAATGCAAACGTTAAAATAAGAGTACTCTGCTTGACAAACTCATTAATTGTAGCCCCATGCCAAACGTCTCTTCTCTCCCTTTAAATATTTTATCTCTTCAAGGCTTGGGTGAACATGACTATCCACATTGTTTTATTCTTAGTAGTTCTAAACAAAGTTGTCCCATTAATATCTCTGTTAGTTCTTGTTCTTCTATTCATTTACAAAACATTTTCAAGGAGCTTACTCGATGTTTCTCTGTACCATCTTGTCTTCACTATATTTCCCTCTTTCCTCATTACGTTTCCCAGAAAGATAACCTATCTCTTTCTGATTCTAAACCCAAAGACGGTTTTCGTTCCAATGTTAAAAAAAAAATTGGTTGATTTTGTTTAGCGGCACGTCAACCTCCATGGATTATTGATTCTAAATCTAAATATTTTAAACGCAATTCTATGGCTTTTAATACAAGTAAATAGGTATTGTTAGTCATTCTACTGTAAATAGGTATTGTTGGTCATTCTAATATAAATAGGTATTGTTGGTCATTCTACTGTAAATAGGTATTGTTGGTCATTCTAATATAAATAGGTATTGTTGGTCATTCTGTAAATAGGTATTGTTGGTCATTCTACTGTAAATAGGTATTATTGGTCATTCTGTAAATAGGTATTGTTGGTCATTCTAATATAAATAGGTATTGTTGGTCATTCTAATATAAATAGGTATTGTTGGTCATTCTACTGTAAATAGGTATTGTTGGTCATTCTACTGTAAATAGGTATTGTTGGTCATTCTACTGTAAATAGGTATTGTTGGTCATTCTAATATAAATAGGTATTGTTGGTCATTCTACTGTAAATAGGTATTGTTGGTCATTCTACATCTGTAAATAGGTATTGTTGGTCATTCTAATATAAATAGGTAATTTGTCATTCTACTGTAAATAGGTATTGTTGGTCATTCTAATATAAATAGGTATTGTTGGTCATTCTACTGTAAATAGGTATTGTTGGTCATTCTACTGTAAATAGGTATTGTTGGTCATTCTAATATAAATAAATTATTGTTGGTCATTCTACTGTAAATAGTATTGTTGGTCATTCTAAAAGGTAATGGTATTGTTGGTCATTCTAATATAAATAGGTATTGTTGGTCATTTCTACTGTAAATAGGTATTGTTGGTCATTCTAATATAAATAGGTATTGTTGGTCATTCTACTGTAAATAGGTATTGTTGGTCATTTTACTGTAAATAGGTATTGTTGGTCATTCTAATATAAATAGGTATTGTTGGTCATTCTACTGTAAATAGGTATTGTTGGTCATTTCCTAATATAAATGGTAGTAGTTCTCATCTTGTCTAGGTATTGTTGGTCATTCAACTGTAAATAGGTATTGTTGGTCATTCTAATATAAATAGGTATTGTTGGTCATTCTAATATAAATAGGTATTGTTGGTCATTCTACTGTAAATAGGTATTGTTGGTCATTCTACTGTAAATAGGTATTGTTGGTCATTCTAATATAAATAGGTATTGTTGGTCATTCTACTGTAAGGTATTCTTGGTCATTCTAATATAAATAGGTATTGTTGGTCATTCTAATATAAATATGTATTGTTGGTCATTCTAATATAAATAGGTATTGTTGGTCATTCCTAAATAGGTATTGTTGGTCATTCTACTGTAAATAGGTATTGTTGGTCATTCTAATATAAATAGGTATTGTTGGTCATTCTACTGTAAATAGGTATTGTTGAATTCATTCCTACTGTAATAGGTATTGTTGGTCATTCTACTGTAAATAGGTAATTGTTGGTCATTCTAATATAAATAGGTATTCTTGGTCATTCTACTGTAAATAGGTATTGTTGGTTATTCTACTGTAAATAGGTATTGTTGGTCATTCTAATATAAATAGGTATTGTTGGTCATTCTACTGTAAATAGGTATTGTTGGTCATTCTACTGTAAATAGGTATTGTTGGTCATTCTACTGTAAATAGGTATTGTTGGTCATTCTAATATAAATAGGTATTGTTGGTCATTCTACTGTAAATAGGTATTGTTGGTCGTTCTAATATAAATAGGTATTGTTGGTCATTCTGTAAATAGGTATTGTTGGTCATTCTAATATAAATAGTATTGTTGGTCATTCTATTATAAATAGGTATTGTTGGTCATTCTACTGTAAATAGGTATTGTTGGTCATTCTACTGTAAATAGGTATTGTTGGTCATTCACCACTGTAGTAGTTATTGTTGTTCATTCTACTGTAAATAGTTATTGTTGGTCATTCTACTGTTAATAGGTATTGTTGGTCATTCTACTGTAAATAGGTATTGTTGGTCATTCTAATATAAATAGGTATTGTTGGTCATTCTACTGTAAATAGGTATTGTTGGTCATTCCTAATATAAATAGGTATTGTTGGTCATTCTACTGTAAATAGGTATTGTTGGTCATTCTACTGTAAATAGGTATTTATTTGTTCATTCTATTATAAATAGGTATTGTTGGTCATTCTAATATAAATGGGGTATTGTTGGTCATTCTACTGCAAATAGGTATTGTTGGTCATTCTAATATAAATAGGTATTGTTGGTCATTCTAATATAAATAGGTATTGTTGGTCATTCTACTGTAAATGAATTATTGTTGGTCATTCTAATATAAATAGGTATTGTTGGTCATTCTACTGTAAATAGGTATTGTTGGTCATTCTAATATAAATAGGTATTGTTGGTCATTCTATTATAAATAGGTATTGTTGGTCATTCTACTGTAAATAGGTATTGTTGGTCATTCTACTGTAAATAGGTATTGTTGGTCATTCTACTGTAAATAGTTATTGTTGTTCATTCTACTGTAAATAGTTATTGTTGGTCATTCTACTGTTAATAGGTATTGTTGGTCATTCTACTGTAAATAGGTGTGTTGGTCATTCTAATATAAATAGGTATTGTTGGTCATTCTACTGTGTAAATAGGTATTGTTGGTCATTCTAATATAAATATGTATTGTTGGTCATTCCTAATATAAATAGGTATTGTTGGTCATTCTACTGTAAATAGGTATTGTTGTTCATTCTAATATAAATAGGTATTGTTGCTCATTCTAATATAAATAGGTATTGTTGGTCATTCTACTGCAAATAGGTATTGTTGGTCATTCCTAATATAAATGGGTATTGTTGGTCATTCTACTGTAAATAGGTATTGTTGGTCATTCTAATATAGTAGGTATTGTTGGTCATTCTACTGTAAATAGGTATTGTTGGTCATTCCTAATATAAATAGGTATTGTTGAATATTCTACTGTAAATGGTATTGTTGGTCATTATAATATAAATAGGTATTGTTGGTCATTCTAATATAAATAGGTATTGTTAGTCATTCTAATATAATTGGTATTGTTGGTCATTTCTAATATAAATGAGGTATTGTTGGTCATTCTAATATAAATAGGTATTATTTGGTCATTCTACTGTAAATAGGTATTTGGTCATTCTAATATAAATAGGTATTGTTGATCATTCTACTGTAAATACAGTATTGTTGGTCATTCTACTGTAAATAGGTATTGTTGTTCATTCTAATATAAATAGGTGTTGTTGGTCATTCTAATATAAATAAGGTATTAAATTTGGTCATTTCTACTGCAAATAGGTATTGTTGGTCATTTCTAATATAAATAGGTATTGTTGGTCATTCTAATATAAACCAGGTATTGTTGGTCATTCTACTGTAAATAGGTATTGTTGGTCATTCTAATATAAATAGGTATTGTTGGTCGTTAATATAAATAGGTATTATTTGGTCATTCTAATATTATAAATAGGTATTGTTGGTCATTCTACCCTTGTAAATAGGTATTGTTGGTCATTCTAGCCATAAATAGGTATTGTTGGTCATTCTACTGTAAATAGGTATTGTTGGTCATTCTACTGTAAATAGGTATTGTTGGTCATTCTAATATAAATAGGTATTTTTGATCATTCTACTGTAAATAGGTATTGTTGGTCATTCTAATATAAATAGGTATTGTTGGTCATTCTACTGTAAATAGGTATTGTTGGTCATTCTACTGTAAATAGGTATTGTTGGTCATTCTAATATAAATAGGTATTGTTGGTCATTCTACTGTAAATAGGTATTGTTGGTCATTCTACTGTAAATAGGTATTGTTGGTCATTCTAATATAAATAGGTATTGTTGGTCATTCTACTGTAAATAGGTATTGTTGGTCATTCTAATATAAATAGGTATTGTTGGTCATTCTACTGTAAATAGGTATTGTTGGTCATTCTAATATAAATAGGTATTGTTGGTCATTCTACTGTAAATAGATATTGTTGGTCATTCCTAATATAAATAGGGGTATTGTTGGTCATTCCTAATATAAATAGGTATTGTTGGTCATTCTACTGTAAATAGGTATTGTTGGTCATTCTAATATAAATAGGTATTGTTGGTCATTCTACTGTAAATAGGTATTGTTGGTCATTCTACTGTAAATAGGTATTGATGGTCATTCTACTGTAAATAGGTATTGTTGGTCATTCTAATATAAATAGGTATTGTTGGTCATTCTACAATATAAATAGGTATTGTTGGTCATTCTACTGTAAATAGGTATTGTTGGTCATTCTACTGTAAATAGGTATTGGTGGTCATTCTACTGTAAATAGGTATTGTTGGTGTTCTAATATAAATAGGTATTGTTGGTCATTCTACTGTAAATAGGTATTGTTGGTCATTCTACTGTAAATAGGTATTGTTGGTCATTCTAATATAAATAGGTATTGTTGGTCATTCTACTGTAAATAGGTATTGTTGGTCATTCTAATATAAATAGGTATTGTTGATTATTCTACTGTAAATAGGTATTGTTGGTCATTCTACTGTAAATAGGTATTGTTGGTCATTCTAATATAAACGGTATTGTTGGTCATTCTACTGTAAATAGGTATTGTTGGTCATTCCTAAGGTAAATAGGTATTGTTGGTCATTCTAATATAAATAGGTATTGTTGGTCATTCTACTGTAAATAGGTATTGTTGGTCATTCTAATATAAATAGGTATTGTTGGTCATTCTACTGTAAATAGGTATTGTTGGTCATTTTACTGTAAATAGTATTGTTAGTCATTCTGTATATAAATAGTATTGTTGGTCATTCTACTGTAAATAGGTATTGTTGGTCATTCTAATATAAATAGGTATTGTTGGTCATTCTAATATAAATAGGTATTGGTCATTCAACTGTAAAATAGGTATTGTTGGTCATTCTAATATAAATAGGTATTGTTGGTCATTCCTATTATAAATAGGTATTGTTGGTCATTCTACTGTAAATAGGTATTGTTGGTCATTCTACTGTAAATAGGTATTGTTGGTCATTCTAATATAAATAGGTATTGTTGGTCATTCTACTGTAAAAAAGGTATTCTTGGTCATTCTAATATAAATAGGTATTGTTGGTCATTCTAATATAAATATGTATTGTTGGTCATTCTAATATAAATAGATATTGTTGGTCATTCTAATATAAATAAGTTATTGTTGGTCATTCTACTGTAAATAGGTATTGTTGGTCATTCTAATATAAATAGGTATTGTTGGTCATTCTACTGTAAATAGGTATTGTTGGTCATTCTACTGTAAATAGTGTTGGTCATTCTGTAAATAAGAGTATTGTTGGTCATTCTAATATAAATAGGTATTCTTGGTCATTCTGTAAATAGGTATTGTTAGTTTATTCTACTGTAAATAGGTATTGTTGGTCATTCTAATATAAATAGGTATTGTTGGTCATTCTACTGTAAATAGGTATTGTTGGTCATTCTACTGTAAATAGGTATTGTTGGTCATTCTACTGTAAATAGGTATTGTTGGTCATTCTAATATAAATAGGTATTGTTGGTCATTCTACTTTAAATAGGTATTGTTGGTCGTTCTAATATAAATAGGTATTGTTGGTCATTCTACTGTAAATAGGTATTGTTGGTCATTCTAATATAAATAGGTATTGTTGGTCATTCTATTATAAATAGGTATTGTTGGTCATTCTACTGTAAATAGGTATTGTTGGTCATTCTACTGTAAATAGGTATTGTTGGTCATTCTACTGTAAATAGTTATTGTTGTTCATTCTACTGTAAATAGTTATTGTTGGTCATTCTACTGTTAATAGGTATTGTTGGTCATTCTACTGTAAATAGGTATTGTTGGTCATTCTAATATAAATAGGTATTGTTGGTCATTCTACTGTAAATAGGTATTGTTGGTCATTCTAATATAAATAGGTATTGTTGGTCATTCTACTGTAAATAGGTATTGTTGGTCATTCTACTGTAAATAGGTATTGTTGTTCATTCTAATATAAATAGGTATTGTTGGTCATTCTAATATAAATAGGTATTGTTGGTCATTCTACTGCAAATAGGTATTGTTGGTCATTCTAATATAAATAGGTATTGTTGGTCATTCTAATATAAATAGGTATTGTTGGTCATTCTACTGTAAATAGGTATTGTTGGTCATTCTAATATAAATAGGTATTGTTGGTCATTCTACTGTAAATAGGTATTGTTGGTCATTCTAATATAAATAGGTATTGTTGGTCATTCTATTATAAATAGGTATTGTTGGTCATTCTACTGTAAATAGGTATTGTTGGTCATTCTACTGTAAATAGGTATTGTTGGTCATTCTACTGTAAATAGTTATTGTTGTTCATTCTACTGTAAATAGTTATTGTTGGTCATTCTACTGTTAATAGGTATTGTTGGTCATTCTACTGTAAATAGGTATTGTTGGTCATTCTAATATAAATAGGTATTGTTGGTCATTCTACTGTAAATAGGTATTGTTGGTCATTCTAATATAAATATGTATTGTTGGTCATTCTAATATAAATAGGTATTGTTGGTCATTCTACTGTAAATAGGTATTGTTGTTCATTCTAATATAAATAGGTATTGTTGCTCATTCTAATATAAATAGGTATTGTTGGTCATTCTACTGCAAATAGGTATTGTTGGTCATTCTAATATAAATAGGTATTGTTGGTCATTCTACTGTAAATAGGTATTGTTGGTCATTCTAATATAAATAGGTATTGTTGGTCATTCTACTGTAAATAGGTATTGTTGGTCATTCTAATATAAATAGGTATTGTTGGTCATTCTACTGTAAATAGGTATTGTTGGTCATTATAATATAAATAGGTATTGTTGGTCATTCTAATATAAATAGGTATTGTTGGTCATTCTAATATAAATTGGTATTGTTGGTCATTCTAATATAAATAGGTATTGTTGGTCATTCTAATATAAATAGGTATTGTTGGTCATTCTACTGTAAATAGGTATTGTTGGTCATTCTAATATAAATAGGTATTGTTGGTCATTCTACTGTAAATAGGTATTGTTGGTCATTCTACTGTAAATAGGTATTGTTGTTCATTCTAATATAAATAGGTATTGTTGGTCATTCTAATATAAATAGGTATTGTTGGTCATTCTACTGCAAATAGGTATTGTTGGTCATTCTAATATAAATAGGTATTGTTGGTCATTCTAATATAAATAGGTATTGTTGGTCATTCTACTGTAAATAGGTATTGTTGGTCATTCTAATATAAATAGGTATTGTTGGTCATTCTAATATAAATAGGTATTGTTGGTCATTCTAATATAAATAGGTATTGTTGGTCATTCTACTGTAAATAGGTATTGTTGGTCATTCTAATATAAATAGGTATTGTTGGTCATTCTACTGTAAATAGGTATTGTTGGTCATTCTACTGTAAATAGGTATTGTTGGTCATTCTAATATAAATAGGTATTTTTGATCATTCTACTGTAAATAGGTATTGTTGGTCATTCTAATATAAATAGGTATTGTTGGTCATTCTACTGTAAATAGGTATTGTTGGTCATTCTACTGTAAATAGGTATTGTTG
The DNA here is from genome assembly GCA_037127315.1 of Ascarosepion bandense. Classification (NCBI taxonomy): domain Eukaryota; kingdom Metazoa; phylum Mollusca; class Cephalopoda; order Sepiida; family Sepiidae; genus Ascarosepion; species Ascarosepion bandense. Next base: position 259,517 of record JBBBDQ010029466.1, read on the forward strand.
GTCATTCTAATATAAATAGGTATTGTTGGTCATTCTACTGTAAATAGGTATTGTTGGTCATTCTACTGTAAATAGGTATTGTTGGTCATTCTAATATAAATAGGTATTGTTGGTCATTCTACTGTAAATAGGTATTGTTGGTCATTCTAATATAAATAGGTATTGTTGGTCATTCTACTGTAAATAGGTATTGTTGGTCATTCTAATATAAATAGGTATTGTTGGTCATTCTACTGTAAATAGATATTGTTGGTCATTCTAATATAAATAGGTATTGTTGGTCATTCTAATATAAATAGGTATTGTTGGTCATTCTACTGTAAATAGGTATTGTTGGTCATTCTAATATAAATAGGTATTGTTGGTCATTCTACTGTAAATAGGTATTGTTGGTCATTCTAATATAAATAGGTATTGTTGGTCATTCTAATATAAATAGGTATTGTTGGTCATTCTACTGTAAATAGGTATTGTTGATCATTCTACTGTAAATAGGTATTGTTGGTCATTCTACTGTAAATAGGTATTGTTGGTCATTCTACTGTAAATAGGTATTGTTGGTCATTCTAATATAAATAGGTATTGTTGGTCATTCTACTGTAAATAGGTATTGTTGGTCATTCTACTGTAAATACGTATTGTTGGTCATTCTACTGTAAATAGTTATTGTTGGTCATTCTACTGTAAATACGTATTGTTGGTCATTCTACTGTAAATAGGTATTGTTGGTCATTCTGCTATAAATAGGTATTGTCGGTCATTCTACTATTAATAGGCATTGTTGGTAATTCATCTCTAAATAGGTATTGCTGGTTATTGTATTTTAAGTAGGCATTGTTGGTAATTCTACTATTAATAGGCATTGTTGGTAATTCTACTATTAATAGGCATTGTTGGTAATTCTACTATTAATAGGCATTGTTGGTAATTCTCCTTTAAATAGGTATTGCTGTTTATTCTACTTTAAGTAGGTATTGCTGGTTATTCTACTATGAATAGGCATTGTTGGTAATTTTTCTACAAGTAGACATTGTTGTTTATTCTACTATAAATAGGTATTGTTGGTCATTCTTCTATAAGTAGGTATTGTTGGTCATTCTGCTATAAATAGGTATTGTTGGTCATTCTGCTATAAATAGATATTGTTGATAATTCTTTTATAAATTGGTATTCTTGGTAACCCTTTCTATAAATAGATATCGTTGGAAACATGTTTTTAATTTAATCATTATTTTTAAGGGATCCTCGTTTTTGTGTAAATACTCCGATTCTTTTGTAATTAAACTGTATTCATTCTATTTATGTAAGCACAAACTGCATCCATACTTAGGACTTGTGTTAATGTGAATGACTTGTGGTACAGTGGATATCGGTTCGGAACGAGAAACCGGGGAGCTGAGTTCGAATTCCATTTGAATCCATTGTATTCACTTACGCACAAATACCCTTGGGAAAGGTATTAATCCGTCTCCTCCTTCCAGTTATGGGTTAAATAGCAGGACAGATTGGGTTCTATAACCTTGGTCGGCAACCAGCCTACCGCAGAAAGCAATGCCAACCTACTGCGAAATAATCTTCTGCCCAGTCAGTCATGTCTCGAAAGGGGCATGATCGCCCAAGCGTGTATCACGTATGGCACTTAACTGACTGACTGACTTGTTCATATTTACTGGCCTGAATAATCGAGAAATCTTGTTAAGAAAAGATGTACTTTTCGGCAGGATTGAAACTTGCAGCCCATAAACAGTCAATTGTTCTGACGTGTCTTGACCGCTCAACCACGAAAAACTTACCGTCAATTAAAGCGCGAAATAATGCTTTTAAAGACACATTTTCCTGATTGCTTGATTTACATGAAGATAGGAAACAGGGCATACGAATATTAAGAAAAAAAACAGTAAAATGTGCGCTTAAAAGCATTATTTAGGGCTTTGCTTGATTGTCCGTTCATGATCGAGCGGTTAAGACACGTCAGAGCAATTGACTGTTTCACCTAAGGGACGCAGGTTCGTATCCTGCCGGAAGACGCATATTTTCCTAGCAAGATTTATCGATTATTCCAACCGGTAGATATAAATAAATATACTGTATAATTTAAAAAAACAAAACAGACTATCTTCTCAAATACAATATCCATAGAAAATAATGTTTAAATTAAAAATATGTCCGAGCTAATCTATTTCGTAACTGATTTCGTAAATATACATATGTATTCCTGGAATTTATAGTATAATAATATATTTTTATATTTTTATAGTCTTTTTTTTCGTGGTGTCACAATATACCCATAGCTGGGACCCTAATTTTGCTCCTCAAAATCCGATCAGAAGCCTTGCTGGCGGATATACTTTATCGTCATACCCCAGACTAATAGTTTCCGGGAGTTAATACTGGTATACTCATTTTTTTTTAATCATATCACCTCAAGCATGGCGGTAACGCCACTGATATGCAGGGGGCTACATAAGAGTGAGAAGATTAGAAAAGAGAAAACCGGAAACCGCATCCTAAACAGGAAACAAGGGATGAGTCTCTTCACCTGTTCAATAGATGTGGGTGGAGTATGAACCAGGCGATAGTTTAGTCTATCTACACCAACTGAAAGAAGAAAAAAAAGCAAAGTTAGAAGATTAGAAAAGAGAAAACCGGAAACCGCATCCTAAACAGGAAACAAGGGATGAGTCTCTTCACCTGTTCAATAGATGTGGGTGGAGTGTGAACCGGGCGATAGCTTAGTCTATCTGTAATTAGTCTATCTATAGTGGTCTATCTTCTCCATTCAAGTCTATCTACTCCAATTAGTCTATCTCTCAATTAAGTCTATCTACTCCAATTAGTCTATCTACTCTAGAATTAAGTCTATCTACTCCAATTAGTCTATCTACTCCAATTAAGTCTATCTCTGTCAATTGATCTATCTACTCCAATTAAGTCTATCTGCTCCCGTTGATCTCACTTCAATTGATCTCTGTCAATTAGTCTGTCACTCTGATCTCAGTCTATCTATTCCATTGGTCTATCTCACTAGTTAGTCTATCTATTCCAATTAAGTCTATCTACTCCAATTAGTCTATCTACTCCAATCTAGTCTATCTACTCCAGTTGATCCTCCTTTCAGTAGTCTATCTACTCCAATTAAGTTTATCTACTCCAATTAAGTCTATCTACTCCAATTAAGTCTATCTCTCTGATCAATCTATCTACTCCAATTAAGTCTATCTACTCAATTAGTCTATCTGTCAATTAAGTCTATCTACTCCAATTAGTCTATCTACTCCAATTAAGTCTATCTCTCAATTCAGGTCTATCTGTCAATTGGTCTATCTCAATTGGTCTATCTACTCCATTAGTCTATCTACTCCAATTAAGTTTATCTCTCAGATTGGTCTATCTACCTCAATTGATCTATCTACTCCAATTGAAGTCTATCTACTCCAATTAGTCTATCTACTCCAGTTGATCTATCTACTCCAATTCGTCTATCTCAATTAGTCTATCTACTCCAATTAGTCTATCTACCCAATTAAGTCTATCTACTCCAATTAGTCTATCTACTCCAATTAAGTCTATCTACTCCAATTAGTCTATCTACTCCAATTAAGTCTATCTACTCCAATTAAGTCTATCTACTCCAATTAGTCTATCTACTCCAATTAAGTCTATCTACTCCAATTAGTCTATCTACTCCAATTAAGTCTATCTACTCCAATTAAGTCTATCTACTCCAATTAGTCTATCTACTCCAATTAAGTCTATCTACTCCAATTAGTCTATCTTCTCCATTAAGTTTATCTACTCCAATTAGTCCATCTACTCCCATTAGTCTGTCACTTTCAGTGGTCTGTGCTCAGTGAGATTGTCTACTCAATTCATTCTATCTACTCCCAGTTAGTTTATCACTCCAATTAAGTCTATCTACTCCAATTAAGTCTATCTACTCCAATTAAGTCTATGTACTCCAATTAGTCCATCTACTCCAATTAGAAGTCTATCTACTCCAATTAGTCTATATACTCCAATTAAGTCTATCTACTCCAAAATTAGTCTATCTATCAATTCATTCTATCTACTCCAATTAGTCTATCTGCTCCAATTAAGTCTGTCACTCCAGTTAAGTCTATCTACTCCAATTAGTCTATCTTCTAAGTTAGGTTTGTCTGCTCCAATTGAACTCATCTACTCCAATTAGTCTATCTACTCCAATTAGTCTATATACTCCAATTAAGTCTATCTACTCCAATTGATATATCTGCTCATTAAGTCTATCTACTCCAATTAAGTCTATCTCTGATTAGTCTATGTTCTGGTCGGTTTATCTATCGGTGGTCCATCTACTCCAGTTAGGTCTATCTACTCCAATTAGTCTATATCCTCAATTAAGTCTATCTACTCAATTGGTCTATCTACTCCAGTGGTCTATCACTCTGATCGTCTATCTACTCCAGTGGTCTATCTTCTCAGTCGATTTCATCTGCTCCAGTGGTCTATCTGCTCCAGTTAGGTGTCTCTGGTGGTCCTGTCTCAGTTAAAGTCTATCTACTCCAGTCAGTCTATCTACTCCAATTAGTCCATCTGCTCTGGTCGGTCTGTCTCTCCCGTTGATCCTGTCTGTCAATTAAAGTCTATCTATCAATTGGTCTATCTATCAATTAGTCTATATATCGGTCTAAGTCTATCTACTCCAATTAGTCTATCTACTCCAATTAAGTCTATCTACTCCAATTAAGTCTGTCTCTCAATTAGTCTATCTATCTAATTAAGTCTATCTCACTCCAGTTGATCTATCTCAATTAAGTCTATCTACTCCAATTAGTCTATCTACTCCAATTCGTCTATCTCCCGTTGATCTTCTCTGTCAATTAAGTCTATCTATTTCAATTAATTCTATCTATCGATTGTCTATCTGCTCCCGTTGATCCTCTACTCCAATTAGTCTATCTACTCCAATTAAGTCTATCTGCTCTGATCGTCTATCTACTCCAATTAGTCTATCTACTCCAATTAGTTTATCTACTCCAATTAAGTCTATCTACTCCAATTAAGTCTATCTACTCCAATTAGTCTATCTACTCATTAAGTCTATCTACTCCAATTAGTCTATCTGCTCTGGTAAAGTCTATCTGCTCCAATTGGTCTATCTACTCCAGTTGATCCTCTGCTCCAGTGGGGTCTATCTACTCCAATTGGTCTATCTGCTCTGGTGTGGGTATCTATCTACTCCAATTAGTCTATCTACTCCAATTAAGTTTATCTACTCCAATTAGTCTATCTACTCCAGTTAGTCTATCTACTCCAATTAAGTCTATCTACTCCAATTAGTCTATCTACTCCAATTAAGTCTATCTACTCCAATTAAGTCTATCTGTCTCAATTATCTATCTACTCCAATTAAAGTCTCTCACCCCAATTAAGTCTATCTACTCCAATTAGTCTATCTACTCCAATTAAGTCTATCTACTCCAGTCAATCTACTCCAATTAAGTCTATCTACTCCAATTAAGTCTATCTACTCCAATTGGTCTATCTACTCCAATTGATCCTCTACTCCAATTGGTCTATCTACTCCAATTAAGTCTATCTATTTCAATTGATCCTCTGCCTCAATTAGTCTATCTATAATTAAGTCTATCTACTCCAATTAAGTCTATCTTCTCCAATTAAGTTTATCTACTCCAATTAGTCCATCTACTCCAATTAAGTCTATCTACTCCAGTTGATCCTATATACTCCAATTAAGTCTATCTACTCCAATTAGTCTATCTACTCCAGTAAGTTTATCTACTCCAATTAAGTCTATCTACTCCAATTAGTCTATCTCTCAGGTATTAAGTCTATGTACTCCAATTAGTCCATCTACTCCAATTAAGTCTATCTACTCCAATTAGTCTATAAGACTTCCAATTAAGTCTATTCACTCCAATTAGTCTATCTACCTCAATTAAGTCTATCTACTCCAATTAGTCTATCTACTCCAATTAAGTCTATCTACTCCAATTAAGTCTATCTACTCCAATTAGTCTATCTTCTCCAATTAAGTTTATCTACTCCAATTAGTCCATCTACCCAATTAAGTCTATCTACTCCAATTAGTCTATATACCCAATTAAGTCTATCTACCTAATTAGTCTATCTACTCCATCAAGTCTATTCTACTCCAATTAAGTCTATCTACTCCAATTAGTCTATCTTCCACCAAGTTTATCTACTCCAATTAGTCCATCTACTCCAATTAAGTCTATCTACTCCAATTAGTCTATATACTCCAATTAAGTCTATCTACCCTCCAATTAGTCTATCTACTCCACTGTCTATCTACTCCAATTGTCTATCTACTCCAATTAGTCTATCTTCTCCAATTAAGTTTATCTACTCCAATTAGTCCATCTAATTGTTCTATCTACTCCAATTAGTCTGTCTACCCAATTAGTCCATCTACTCCAATTAAGTCTATCTACTCCAATTAGTCTATCTTCCATTCTAATTAAGTCTATCTACTCCAATTAAGTCTATCTACCTCCAATTAGTCTATATACTCCAATTAAGTCTATCTACTCCAATTAGTCTATCTACTCCAATTAAGTCTATCTACTCCAATTAAGTCTATCTACTCCAATTAGTCTATCTTCTCCAATTAAGCTTATCTACTCCAATTAGTCCATCTACTCCAATTAAGTCTATCTACCTCAATTAGTCTATCTACTCCAATTAAGTCTATCTACTCCAATTAGTCTATCTACTCCAATTAAGTTCATCTACCCAATTAATTCTATCTACTCCAATTAGTCTATCTTCTCCATCAAGCCATCTACTCCAATTAGTCCATCTACCCGAACAAGTCTATTCATCTAATTAGTTTTATATACTCCAATTAAGTTTATTCACTCCAATTAGTCCATCTACCTAAATTAGTCCATCTACCCAAATTAAGTCTATCTACCCCAATTAAGTTTATCTACTCCAATTAGTCCATCTACCTCAATTAAGTCTATCTACTCCAATTAGTCTATCTACTCCAATTAAGTTTATCTACTCCAATTATCTATCTACTCCAATTAGTCCATCTACTCCAATTAAGTCTATCTACTCCAATTAGTCTATTCAACTGCAACTGTTTTATCTACCCAATTAGTCATTCATTCACTCCAATTGCGTCATCTACTCCACCTAGTCTATATACTCCCACTGAAGTTCATCTACCTATCTTAGTCTATATTCACCCTACCATTCATTCACCCAATTAGTCTACAATTCACCTTTAAGTCTATTCATCCAATTTAGTCTATCTTCCACTAAGTTTATCTACTCCAATTATCCATCTACTCCAATCATTCATTCATCTCAATTCGTTCATCTACTCCAATTAAGTTCATCTACTCCATTAGTCTATCTACTCCAATTTGTGCCATTCACTCCAATTAGTCCATCTACTCCAATTAAGTTCATTCTACTCCAATTAGTCTATTCACTCCAATCATATGAAACAAAATAAACACTAAATTTACTCATGCAATTCAGTTGGCTTTGAGGCGATCAAATAAATAAATAGTAAATAGTTTTCATGACTATCGGTCACATTGTGGAATGCGGCTGCTTCGTTTCATCTTCTCTGTCTGATAAAATAACACTTTTTACTCAACTAGATACCGCCGGCAAAGTTCGCAGACCTCCATCTGTTGGGATTTTGTTCCGTGAACGTCTCTCTTTGCCTTCTCCCCAATTTAATATACACCGTTGTTTCGTTTTATTTCTTTTTAAGTGGTTATGTTTCTCTGTCCACTGATAAACGCATCTATCAAGCATTTATTGCCAATGCCTGAAACGTTTCAGCTTAGTGGCATGGAACGTTATTCTTGAACTCTTAAATCTCTTTGTAATTCTGCCTGTTAGTTAGCACTTGCCTTACGCCATAGCTTTCCTGTCACTTAACTTAGTCATTTTCTCACCGACGTGATGTGCCTTCCCCCTGTCTTTTCTACTGACGATCTTTTTTTTCCTGGTGCTTCGCCCACGTGAATTTAAGCATGCTACTAGATTGTCATCTAGGTCCCACCCTTTTATCGTTGAAATAGTTAAATGCAACCGACACTTCTACTAGAACAGTTTCTTTTTCCCTATCTTCTCGCCTGTTAATTTCCTTCCCTAAAAACTACATTCGCTAAAAAATTTAAATGCAACGTCAATTGCCATATTCTAACTTCTTAAATTCCATTAATTTTTAATCCTTTCTTCAATACCCCTGTGCACAATCTTTTCTCTTCCCTGATAGCTACAATCTCCAAAAATTTAAGTGCAACGTCAATTACCATATTCTATTTTCTTGAACCCCATTCATTTTTTATACTCTCTTCAATATATACCCAGTCGTTTCTCTTCTCTGATAGCTACAATCTCCAAAAATTTAAGTGCAACGTCAATTACCATCTTCTATTTTCTTGAACCCCATTCATTTTTTTATACTTTCCTCAATATGTACCCAGTCTTTTCTCTTCTCTGATAGCTACAATCTCCAAAAATGTAAGTGCAACGTCAATTACCATCTTCTATTTTCTTGAACCCCATTCATTTTTTATACTTTTCTCAATATGTACCCAGTCTTTTCTCTTCCCTGATAGCTACAATCTCTAAAAATTTAAATGCAACGTCAGATGTCATCTCCTATTTTCTTGAATCTCATTCATTATTAATCCTTTCTTCAATACCCCTGTACCCAGTCTTTTCTGTTCCTTGATAACTACAATCTCCAAAAATTTAAATGCAATGTCAATTGCCATTTTCTAGAATCCTATTCATCATTAATCCTTTCTTCAATACCCCTGTACCCAGTCTTTTCTCTTCCCTGATAGCTACAATTTCTAAAAATTTAAATGCAACGTCAATTGGCATCTCCTACCTTCTTGAATGTCATTTATTTGTAATAGATCCTGACTGTGCATCTCGACTTCATTCACTTTCTCGCCAACGTGACGTGGCTTTCCGCTGTCTTTTCTACAAATACTTTCATGGCAACTGCTCGGACGAGTTTTTTTCCTAGTACTCCGTCCACGTGAATTTAAGCGTGCTACTAAATGGGCATTGAGGTCCCACCTTTTTACTGTTGAAATAGCTAAATGTAACTGCCACTTTTACTCTAACAGTTTTTTCTGGCACTTCCCGCCTGTGGATTGCTACACCAAAAATGAAACAATATATACAATTTTGCTGCCTACAAGATTGTTGATTGTTATTTACATATTAGGGTGAATCTTGTTTAAGTGAAAGCTAGAAAATAGCGTTTTGAAGGAAATCCAGATGAAATTCTAACTTTTCCTTCTATTAAAGTGCGTACACATCACCAATACCCAACAGAAAATAATTTACTTTGTATTATTCAAAATTTTCAGCCTGAATACTCAACAAAACGAACCAGTGATTTTATATTTTTTGAGAAAACTCAAGAAACAGATTTTCATGTGCTTTGCTATTCAGAGTAGAATAGTTCGTCTTAATTTTCATACTTGCAATGGGTATTGACAGTGCATTTTAATTACTGGAGGTGGTAGCCGTCAGGGAAGCAAGTATATGGAAGGAAGTTCCATAGGCGAGAAGTACGAGAAAAGAAGCTGTGGAGTAGAATTGTCGGCTGGAATTGCTTGATCAAACTGTAAATGGGTGGGACCTTGTGGTCAGTCTGGTTGCACGAGTAAATTCTTGTGGTAGGGGCACCATGGAAATCAATAAGAAAAGGGCCGTTTAAAGATCTCTGACCATAGTTAAGAACAGAAAATTGGGTTGAAATCTATGGACACGGATTGCGTGCCAACACATTTTCCCTTGCAAGGTACGTCCTTTGGCAAATGTAGAAGCGGACTGAAAAAAAATGGAACTGACAGTGTCACTTGGTGAACTGGAAGATTATTAACGCTGACTGAGACATTCGTACGCAACCGAGGCATAAGGAGGGAGCTGGTAAGGTGTTCAGATGCCCAGCAGTACTACGGTCACATCAGGGCATGGGACAGATCGTGATAATAATTATGATGATGATTATGATGTGAAATATAAATATTTCATCAGTAACTAAAAAAAAAGTGTTGAACTTTAATATCTGTAATGTTAGTCTTCCTGAATGCTGGGCAATTTTCTCGCAAACAGTGAGTGTCTTACCTAGGTATTCTGTTGTGTAAATAGATGGATTTTTACGGCTTATCAACCGTTTGCAGATTATTTTAAGTCAGAAAATACTTTTAGTTTGTACGAATTTTTGGAGGATAATAATGATTTTTACTGATGCATGTTTTACTATTTAATCCATAGATTGGGGGAGTGGTGGTGAACTCTTACCTTTCCCAATAGGTATTTGTGCGTAAATGAATATAACGGAACCGACTGGAATTGGAACACTACCTTCCAGCAAATACATAAAAGAACACGTAACATGAAGTATAGTAAAAAAAAAAATCATTGCTACGATCTATAGAGGAGAAATTTTAGAGAACAATGTTCAAGATGCCAAGTCAGGATCAGTTAAATTGCAGATCCTTCTTTGAATATTGTCTAGAACCTCAAGATGGAAAGCAGGAGGACCCCGACCAGATATGGCAGTAGTATTCATTGCACGAACGAATAGTAGATTTATAACTGAGCACGATGGATTCTGAGTTAGAAAAACTTTCGGGTTAGAAAGAGACCCAACCTCCTCGCACTGGACGCACCGACTGCTACTACTACTCTAGGCCTCTCTTTACCCCAAATAACTTGTTTTGTTTTTTGTTTGTATTTTGCTAGAATTGTTCTACATGCAAAGAAATAGCACGCCACAGGGTAGGGTAAATATTACTCGAGCGAGGCTTCTAGCAACTTATAAACCGACATAACCTTTCAAATGGACGTTTCGTGAGATACAAGTTAATCAAAAGGTAAAAATTTAAAAAATTGTTCAATCCTCTCTATTATCAGAAAGTCTTAACACTAGAGACTTTAAATATTATTTTACGGTTATTATATTAATAAATATCTTAATACAGGTAGAAGCAGTTTATTATTTATTATTGGGTTGACCGGAAAGCTCATGGTCATTTTTAGGGAGATTAAAGCAAATAAAAATCATACCCGTAAATATTTATTCAACTAAATATGTACCATTTTTTCTTCGACTTAAAGATTTCATCTTCCTAAAATCTCAGTGGTTTCTCGGCAAAGAACTCATTAATGCATTTTTTTATACCATCCAAAGAATTCTAATTTTTACCATTGAGATTATTTTACAACAATTTGAATAAGTGAAAATCTGAAGGAGAAATGTCTGTTGAATATGGTTGCTGGGGTAACACATTCCGGCGTAGCCAAAGAAACGTGAAGTCTGACAATATCCAAATAGGAAACAATAACTTTCATGTTTGCCAATTCTAGACGTTTTTCTTTAATTGCTGCATTTTAATTCATTCACTTGCGAGCATAACATTACAGGATCAATTGACTGAAGCCAATGCTACAGATTTCCTTTTTCAATCCCATCAGATGCACAGCATGAATTTCTTAGGATGAAGACCTGCTTTTGGCGTGGCTAAAGATCTTTTTGGCTGACATTGTTGTAAACAATCCACTTTTCAACACCCGTCACAATTTGCTTTAAAAAGTTGCAAAAACTGTTTCTGCGAGTTCCTGCGTTCTAGTGTCTTGATTTGGTATTGGGAGTTCTGCTTTAGAGTTCTTTAACAACAACGCTACAATCATCAACTCTAAAGTCAGCGAATTCGAATTGGAATTCAAACTGGGCCCTCCGATTTCTCGTTCCGAGCTGATATCCAGTGCACCACAACGCCTATCTAGTAGCACGCTTAAATTCACGGGGACGGGGTACCAGGAAAAAAAGCTCGTTAGAGCAGTTGTCATGAAAATATTTGTGGCAGAATTTGAGATGCTAAATGGTGATTGTTTTCCACAGGCTGTCTTTTAAGGTGAAGAATTCTCTGATCGCTGCAAAGTAGAACGTTACTTACTAAAAAAATATCATCTTCAAAAAGAACCACGTCGTCGGCATACAGCTTAACCGTAGGCATTTGCAGGTGCCATTTGCAGTTGGGAAAAAAGATACAGAGTCGTGCTTCATAGAATTGGATAATCTATGGAAAATAGTTAGAAAGCAACCTAGCTTTTCCAAGAACTTCTAGAGATAAACTCTGTATCCAGTATCAAAAGTCTTGGTCAGATCAACTAATGAGGCTAAAAAATAAAATAAATTTTCTTTTAATCATTTCACCCCAAGCAAGTCATTTCACTGCCACTATTGCGCAGGGGGTTACATAGGGGAAGGTGGTGAGAAAGAGTGGTTAGATATAGGAAATGTCAGAAGGAGAGTGATAGACGGGTAAGGATGTAGATGAGAAGAGTGTTTGAGAGTATAGATGCGTGTTAGTGTGTTAGGAGGTGTCTATTGACCTTACATTTAAACTCCTGGAGATTGTAGCTGTCGGGGAAGCAAGTATGTGGAAGGGAATTCCACAGGCGGGAAATGCGAGAAAAGAAGCTGTTGGAGTGGAAATTGCGGTTACATTTTATCGGTTTCACTGTAAAAGGGTGGGACCTAGTTGCTAATCTAGTATCTCGTTCAAATTCGTACCTAGGGGGCACCAGTGATCTAGGTTCATCGGAGCAGTAGCCGTGAAAGTATTTATAGAAGAGGCACAGGGAAGTCACGTCAGGGTCTGCCAAGTAAATAAAATAAAACTCGCAAAACCCTGGGCTGGAAAAGCATTTGTCTCATCCGGCTATGAAGAGCGCGAATAGCGGAAAGAACTTATGCGACACAGTGAACATCGACACATCGACTGTACATCTAAGCCTCAAGAGCCCTTGTGTTTGCGTTATGTTTATAAAGAGGCGAAGAATTGTATGTCTTCTCACTTAGTAGTAGAGAAATATGTCAACGTGTTCTGATTTTCTCAAGCGTTGGAAAATGGGGCATTACAAGAGAAACAGACGTCTCTCTTGTAACGTCTCATTTTCTGCCGGTTGAAAAATACAAAAATGTTCTATATTTCCCGCCTAATAGAGAACAGGGGTCGCTTCTAGCATTATCGCACTATTGCGTATTTTCTTGAATCTCATTCATTATTAATCCTTTCTTCAATACCCCTGTACCCAGTCTTTTCTGTTCCTTGATAACTACAATCTCCAAAAATTTAAATGCAATGTCAATTGCCATCTTCTAGAATCCTATTCATCATTAATCCTTTCTTCAATACCCCTGTACCCAGTCTTTTCTCTTCCCTGATAGCTACAATCTCTAAAAATTTAAATGCAACGTCAATTGGCATCTCCTATTTTCTCGAATCTCATTCATCATTAATCCTTTCTTCAATACCCCTGTACCCAGTCTTTTCTGTTCCCTGATAGCTACAATCTCTAATAATTTAAATGCAACGTCAATTGGCATCTTCTACCTTCTTGAATGTCATTTATTTGTAATAGATCCTGACTGTGCATCTCGACTTCATTCACTTTCTCGCCAACGTGACGTGGCTTTCCGCTGTCTTTTCTACAAATACTTTCATGGCAACTGCTCGGACGAGTTTTTTTCCTAGTACTCCGTCCACGTGAATTTAAGCGTGCTACTAAATGGGCATTGAGGTCCCACCTATTTACTGTTGAAATAGCTAAATGTAACTACCACTTTTACTTTAACAGTATAAAGGGAAGCATCACATTAGTCCGATGAAGATCTAAAGGACGACACACGTCACAAATATCTTTCCACTTTGTGTGTTTCCCAACACACACACACACACACACACACACACACACACACACACACACACACACACACACACACAGTATTTAGTATTTATTGCCAAATGGATAACTCAAATGAAAATAAAATGGTTCTTTTGTTAATACTGCACAATAACATGTGCATCAAATGAACAGTTCTGGTGTTCAGTTTTTGTGCTCTCTTCCACATGCTAGTCTCTTCTTCTTATTAACTGGCTGAAGCAAAGGCTACCTGGCTGCCTTGTAAAATTTTACAAAGTAATAATAACAAAAGAACCATTCTATTTTCATTTAGAATTATCCACTTGGCAATAAATACTCAAAATAGTATGAAAAAAAACTGGGGTTTTTAAACTGGCGTGGCCTAATAATTATGCCCGGTAGTATATATATATATAATTGTGAATTTATTTAGGTAGTAAGCCTTCTTTTACTTTTATACAAGTTTCATTAATAACGACTGCCAAGGTATTAAAATTACGCTTATTGAACTTTTCTTACGTTCGTAATATTGTTTTGTTTTTTTTCTGGACAAACAGTGTATAAAAATTGTCCAAATATTATGGAGTTCAAAATTTGGATCGTGAAAAAGTACAGAGTAAAAAATGAAAAAAAACATGACACCTTTTTAATTTTGTCTGGGTAAGATGCATACTACGAACATACATTATTTAAATGAGTAGACAATAATTTTAACATCAGTTTGGAATACATATATATATATATATATATATATATATATATATATATATATATATATATATATAACCTGTCACCTTTCTGATCAGAGTTCAATTAAACAACATTGCTTAGAAAAACATAACCATGTAGGTTATATTAGACAGATTTTAGTCAATAATACAATAATACTCACTCATACACACAGTAAAAAGAACCTTCAGACATTGGAAACCATCTACATTTAATCAAAGCAACCCACACTTAATAAAATCACGTTTAAATTTGCTCATAACACATTACATTGCATTTAAATATATGGTTCTGTTAACATTTTGTTCTCTCACGTAGTGTGACGTCATAGAACCGCATTACAAATTTATGAACTGCGTTTGCTATTAGGTAACTGTTACTGTTGCTTAGCAAAGTTTTCTGTCAACACGAGATAAAATCGTCTTTGATGGAGGATGTTTTTATGTTAACGTCCCTGCAAACCTCTTTGAAGATGGCTCATGTGAGCCGAAAGCTTAGAACCAACATAATAAAAAATATCCAAATTTTTGTCTTTATTTTCACCTGAAATTAAAACCAAAATACAATGTTTAAAACGGCTCATGATTAAACATAATAGACATTCATTGTCTCTTATATTTAACAATAATAGCAGCAAAGCCCGGCGTTGCTCGGGTGTAATGAAAGCTTTAAAACTAATCCATGGTCCTGGAGCTCAGGCCCTTTGGACGTTCGCACGAAAGACTAAAAAGCAATAGTTGTTTCCAGTTAAAGCGAAACCGTAGACTGAAAGAAAATTAAATGGATATAAGTCAAATTTTGATTTCCTGGTATCGATATCAAATTTTCTACACTATTGTAAAAACTGCAACCTTGAAACTTCTGAATATCGTTTCTTTTGTCTTTGTCTATGAGGGTATCAAATTTGATTAAAATCGGACCACCCCTTCTATAACCCGATTTTTTCGATTATCGATGTTCGATATTTATTA
Source organism: Ascarosepion bandense (assembly GCA_037127315.1). Lineage (NCBI taxonomy): Eukaryota > Metazoa > Mollusca > Cephalopoda > Sepiida > Sepiidae > Ascarosepion > Ascarosepion bandense. Next base: position 274,948 of record JBBBDQ010029466.1, read on the forward strand.
GGGGTACCTCGACACAAACCCTAGCTAAGAACACTCGCAGACGCTTATAGTATAACTGTGTAAATTTTCAAGAAAATCGGTTCAGCCGTTTCCGAGTCTATAGGTAACGGACACACACACACAAAATTCCATTTATAAAGAAGTTTAGATGACCATTATATACTCGGGACTTAAAGTGGTGCATCAGGGCATAAAGTGGTGTAATGCTTACCAAACTTGTCTTGCTGTATCAATTCCAACTGAGTGGTGAGTTCGTTTGTCACTGGGTGACTCATACCTTCGGCCTTGTGCCACATGTAAGTAACGCTTATAAAATCACTGGGTACCTCGAGGTGGTGTAATGGTTAGCAATCTTGTCTTGCTATAATCATTACAACAGAGTAGTGAGTTTGATCCTCACTGTGTGTCCCTTACTTTCGGCCTTTGTTCCACATCTAAGCTACGCTTAGAAAAACATTTGGGCACCACGAGTTGGTGTAGTTAGCAAGCTTGTTTCGCTAGAATCATTACAATTGAGTAGTGAGTTCGATCCTCACTGGGTGTCTCATACCTTCGGCCTCGTGCCACATCTAAAGTACGTTTAGAAAATCACCATGAAGTCGGGGGATCAGAAATTCTGCTCCACAAGAAAGACGACAAATTAATATTAAGATCTAAGAGTCGATTAGCCACGTTCATTTTTTTTCTTTTTCCAATTCTTTAAAAGGACGGTGTGCTGGTGTGCAGGAGTTGCATTGTTTAAAGACCTTTAAAGGGAAATCAGCGAACGGGGTTTCAATTAAGGTCGAGATCTTTACATTCACTGTATTACAAATACCCTTGGGTAAGGTATGAATGTATTTCTTCTCTCAGCTATCGGTTTAATAGTTGTTGTTAGTAAACAGTACGGAAGAGCAACTCAACCACAATCGAAAATAGAGGTGCAAATAAAAACAAAAAATGTCACTTTGATTCTCTGTCGTCAGTCAGTCAGTTATGTGCCATACGTGATACACGCTTGGGCGATCATGTCTCAAAAGAGACATGACTGACTGGGCAGAAGATTATCCCGCAGTAGGTTGCCATTGCTTTCTGCGGTAGCCTACCAAGGCTATAGAACCCAATCCGCCCTGTTATTTGACCCATAACTGGATGGAAGAGACGGATTAATACCTTTCCCAAGGGTATTTGCGCGTATATGATTGCAACGAATTCAGCTGTAATTCGAACTCGGCTCTCCGATTTCTCGTTCCGAGTCGATATCCATTGGACCACAACGCTCTGTCGTAGATTGAGAAAAAGGCTTTTGGTTCGATCAATTTTTTCGCGAGCTCGAACACCAGATAGTTAAAGAGAAAGACCTGGTTTAACTAAAAAAATTCAAAACATATTAAAACTCCATCTTCAAAAATATCACACAAATAACGGAGTTCAGAATATGTTGAACAAGGCAACTAGTCGTCTATTTATAATGAATGTGATCGTCATTGAACGCACACGCAAAATGTGTCATTAAATAACCCAACAGAGATTAAGATGTCATGAAAATAGCCGAATCGTCGACTGCCATAGTAATACTAATGGCAAATTGGTAAATCAAAGTTTGATATAGTAGAATGAAATCGGTCGCGGGAGAAACTCAAAAAGTCTACTCGACTTGAGAATAATAATAAAAAAATGGTTGTTGTTAACATAAAACAAGACATATATTTTATTGGAAAACAATAAGTTCTGGGAATACAATTGAAATTAAAGAAATTTCCCTTAGGTAATAGCTGTAAAAACACAATAATTCTCTTAGAAATCGTTTAAGCTGGACGTGTTTTATTTGTTACGAAAACTTGATAGCTTTCTTTGCGGGGAAATTTAAGTAGTTTCTTCCCTCGAGTTTTTACGAGAAGCCGTTAGGATTTAGAGCCACTAGGTATCGGAGAATACTGATAGATTTGCCTCAGTTAGAGAAATGTTAACTGGTAATTTCCTTTTCTGAAATACGTACGCGAGAGTAGTAATGGTAATATTAACCGTTTACAAATAAGGAAATAACAGGAGAGGAAGTAGGAGAAGATCATGCAGCCGCTACAAGGACGTCGTTCGCCCGGACAACCAGAAGATTAATTTTGCACTGGAGGGTGCTTCGATGAGTCTACCAAGACCGTGAGAACTGTAGAGACAAGGTGGCTTTCGTGGGTCGACCCCTTTATGGCATGAGATTTAGCAGTTGCAGAAGTAGCAAGGAAACATACGACCTTCATTAACAGAGGAGCCAGTGCTGGTAAGGGTTGAAATTTATAAAAATATTTATATTAAAATATTTTTCAGTTAAATAACGTTTTCAAATATATTGCACCGATCAACACGAATTTTGAAGCCAGGAAACAAAACACGTTTTTGAGCTCATTTGATGGTGCTGATTCCGAAAATGATCGCAGATTTTTATGGTTAGCTACTGTTTTTAAATTCATTGCATTCCCTAACACAATTAACATTGAGAAATGTATTAATCCGTCTCTTCCCTCCAGATATGGGTTAAATAACAGAAGATATAAGGTTCTATAGCCTTGGTCGGCAACCAGTAACCACAGAAAGTTATGGCAACCTACTACGGGATAATGTTTTACCCAGTCACTCATGTCTCTTTTGAGACATGATCGCCCAAAGCGTGTATCACATATGGCACTTAACTGACTGACAGTTTTTGCTGTTCTGAGATTGCTCATTTGAAAAAATTGAAATTCTATAGCCTTGGCTGACAACCATTCTAGCGCAGAAAGTAATGACAATCTACTGCGGGATAATGTTCTGCCCAGTTTATCATGTCTCTGTCGAGACATGATCGCCAAAGCGTGTATCACGTATGGCACTTAACTGTCTGATTGACCATTTTTGCTGTTCTGAAATTGCTCATTTGAAAAAGGATCAATTTACGATCTTGTCTGATCGCAATATCTAAACTTATTTATAAATGGATCTTTGTCTGTGTGTGTATGTGTGTGTCCGTTACCTATAGACTCTGAAACGGCTGAACTGATTTTCTTGAAAATTTACACAGTTGTACAATAAGTGTCTGCGAGTGTTCTTAGCTAGGTTTTGTGTCGAGGTACCCCCGATAAATATCGAAAATCGATAATCGAAAAAATCGGGTTATAAAAGGAGTGGTCCGATTTTAATTAAATTTGATACTCATAGACAAAGACATAAAAACGATATTCAGAAGTTTCAAGGTTGCAGTTCTTACAATAGTGCAGAAAATTTGATATCGATACCAAGAAATCAAAATTTGACTTACATCCATTCATTTTTTTTCAGTCTACGGTTTCGCATTAACTGGAAACAACTATTGAATTTTAGTCTTTTGTGCCAACGTCCAAAGTGTCTGAGCTCCAGGACTATGGATTAGTTTTAAAGCTTTCATTACACCCGAGACTTTTATATATCATGCCATACACAAATTATACAAATATACAAACATGTGTCCAAACATGGAGAACTACATAACTATTCGAGATAACGCAAATCAAAGTATCAGTAGGAACAAAAAGAAAAGGTCTTACATATGACTTGAAGATACTTCTGTTCGGCCTTTATTAAGACTCCACTTTCAAAAAAGCCGAATTCGTCTATATCCTAAATAATAAGTAACTACATATACAGATGGACGCTTGGGAAATGTATTAATATTACTCGTCTCCCTCCAGCTACGGGTTAAATTGCAGTGCAGATTATGTTTTGTAGCCTTGCTTGGTAACCAGGCAACCGTAAAAAGAAATGGCAAACTACTGCGGGAAAATCTTCTGCCTAGTCAGTCATGGATCGAAAAACTCATGATCACCCATTCGTGTAATACGTATGCCAGTTGATTGACTGACTGACCTATAGATAATTCATGCTCACCGCTCTATAAACGTTACAGTGGACTTTAATTTGTTCAAACTAAACCTGGTATTCCATTTTCCATTGATGTTAAGTGTTAATTTTGAAACGATGCCCTAGAGGGTATTATACTCACCTCATACATTTTCAATATAATTGTCAAATACTTTTCATCATGTCTTTGTAGAACACATAAAATATTTTTTGTTTTTACAGACCTTTATTATTTTTAAGTTTATTTAATGCCAAATATTTATTATCTGTGGCTGGGGTTTGGTCTATTGATGATTGGGTTCTCTTTTACGATCGATAATTGGAAAACGTTAGTTGGGGCCTTTATTTCAAAGTAAAAATGACTGTACATAAAATGCTTGCACCAAGTTTTAGCATTAATGTTTTATCTTATTGTATCTCATTTTCAGAATGAGCTGTCGAGTTTTAATATAGTTGTGGTCCAGTTTGAAATAATGCCTCAAAACTGCCGGTATTAAAATGAAATTGCAAGAAAACCGAATGCATGGTCATCAGCAAAAATGGCGGCCCAAAATACCAAATACAGGTCGGGGATACTAAAATCAAGCAGATACAAAAATTTAAATACCTTCTAAGAGAAGACGGAAAGTGCGACACAGAGATCCGAAGGCGAATTGGCATGACGAAGGAAGCATTTCAGAAGTTGAGTATTAAGAAACAGGACAATTTCGCTAGAAACAAAGAAGAGAGTACTAGTTTGCTATGTGATGTTAGTTCTTCAATATGGCAGTGAATGCTGGCTAATATTATCGAAGATGAAGGAAAAACTTGAAGCAACTGAAATGTGGTTCTCCAGAAGGATGCTGAATATAAAGTGGGGGATCAATTCCATATTATAATCAATATATAAACTGACCCCCCACTTTGTGACCACATCAATTTCTATACATTTATATTCCTGAGATCCAAAAGCACAAGGATGCATTCCAGCAGCTGAGAAGAGAATTAAGAAACAGGACAATTTCGCTAGAAACTAGGAAGAGAGTCCTGGATTGCGACGTGATGTCTGTCCTTCAATATGGCAGTGAATGCTGGACAATACCATCAAAGATGAAGGAAACAATTGAAGCAACTGAAATGTGGTTCTCCAGAAGGATGCTGCGGATATCACGGATCGAGCATGTGAACAATGATGAGATTTTAGAAAGGATGAAAACAAAAAGAAAATTAATACTGAGCATCAGAAAGAGACAGCTAAAGTTTCTGGGATATGGAATGAGGAAGGAGGGCTTGGAGAACCTGATACTAACAAGCCAGATAGACGGAAGGAAAGACAGAGTAAAGCAGCGGATAACATATTTGAAGGACCTGATCAGGTGGATGACGGAACGAGGGTTGCGTGGTGTAACAGGAGAAGGCGTGCTCAGAGCCGCTAGGGATAGGGAAGCGTGGAACGTCATGATCGCCTACGTCCTGAAAAGATAGGGTACATAGAAGAATATGTAAAAAAAGTTGCAGTTGAATAATAATAATAATAATGAGAAGAAGAAGAAGAAGAAGAAGAAGAAGAAGAAGAAGAAGAAGAAGAAGAAGATGCAGATGGAATTACAACGAGAAGATCCTGAAAATGTAACGTTTTTTCTCATAAAATGTAAATATGAAATTTTAACGGAAATATTAATTTTTTAAAATATTTAATTTATCTTTTTCTCTTTTAATGTTCCTGATTTATTAACCAATTAGTTCGCTTATCTCTATTACTACTACATTCCTTAGACCCACCATATTAGTTATGGATAACGCTAAATATCTTCGACGAGTTCTGTAAATAAATAACTGAATAAACAGATAAACGAACAAAGGAACGAACGAATGAATAAAGTTTGTACTTATTTTTATTTTTAATCCTTTCAGACCAAGCAAGGCGGTGCGGCCACTGGTGCGCGAGGGGCTACATAAGAGAAAAGTGAAAGTTCAATTAAAAGGAAAATGAAGAGAAAGACGAACCAGTTACTCGGAAGAACGGGCCAGAGAAGGACGGGAATACCGGTGTGAAGACCGTTGCAAGGGTAGAGAGAAAGAAAGGGAAAGAACAAGATTGACGGAGTGATGGGGAAAGGACGAGGGAAGGACTGGAGTCAAGTGAATGAGAGACGGGAATTGACATTGCATTTAAATTCTTGGAGATTGTAGCCGTCAGGGAAGCAAGTATACGGATGGTGGGAAATGCGAGAAAAGAAGCTGAAGGAGTAGAAGTGGCGGCTGCATTTGGTTGTTTTAACTGTAAAAGGGTGGGACCTTGTTACCAGTCTGGTTGCTCGAGTAATTTTTTTTTTTTAGAGAGTCACCAGTGATCATGAGAATATTTGTAAAATAGACAAAGGGAAGCCACATCCCGCCATATATATTTTCAGGCAAACAAGTAAGTTATTAATCTTGTATTTTTAAAAATTATGCTCTAATGTGCGTTGTAGTGCATTGGACATCGGCTTGGAACGAGAAATCGGGGAGCCGAGTTCAATCGAAAGTACATGGACGAAAAAGCCTAAACAATAACAGAATGTAAATTATGAGAAATAACTGATTGAAAGATGCAGAAATTAAAGAAATAAAAAAGAAAGGTAATCGGAAATGGAAATATAAAGTTTGACTAGCATCAGGTAAGCCACAGTTCTTAATAAAGTAACACATCAATAACTGTGAAGGTAATGCTGAAAGTTCATAAAAGTTGGAAAGGCGTGATATTCGTCGCTGAAAACTTGCATTAAATTAATCCCAAACACATTAAACCAAATTATTTTACGGAAAACTAAAATGGTATAAAGAGAAAATCACGATTCATATAAATCAGACACAACATATTGAAATAGAAGAACGAAATCAACTCCCCAATTTACAACCAACAAAACATAACCCCACAAGTATAAAACTTTACGAACACCACTCAAATCAATTCCGGATAAAGTAGACTTTCATATAAGTCTCAATAAAACAATATATGCATCAGTAATAGCAGCAACGAAAAATTAAGCATCAAAGTAAATAAAGGCAATCTCACAGACATGAAAGTCGTCCTTGGAAAAGAAAAACAGAGAAAAAAATTGAACAACTTAGAAGTGAATTATCAGTAGTTGATGAAATGCCAAGAGGAACAAATGTAAGAATCAGAAGAGTTAAAGGAAAATACAAAATTAGAAAGGAAAACGAAGTCCTATCAGCTAAAGAAAAAAATAAAGCAAACAATACAACTGAAGGCTCGATAAATTAGACGCTAAAAAACAAAAACAAAAAAAAGAACCTACAGACAGAACAAAATCTTTTAAAACCGATGCAAGAAAAAATATTCAAGTGGTACTCTTTC